>RDPX01000022.1:1190811-1201245 GCA_003991215.1 Morbakka virulenta
CAAGGTGGAGAAATCATTAATGCCAGCTATCCTTCTAGTAACAATGCGTTAGGTCACGCTAAAGATATCAGTCACAACTATGATCTAATAACTGAAAATTATGAGAAAGATATTACTAATTTGTTTCCAGTAACCGGACAAGTTGTGACTGCTTCTTCGCAATATTTGCCATGGGGAAGTAGATCGGATCCAGTGAATGCATTTGATAACAATCCAGCTACAGAATGGATTACAGGAACTGGTGGACAAAGGTCATGGATTAAAGTGGAATTACCTAACCCAGTTCAGGTTTGGAGAGTCAAATTTTATCAAAGAAATGGTCATCAACAAACGACGCAAATTTTTACACATTACTGGCTCGAAGCTTCTAACGACGACGTGACCTATGATCGCATATTAGAAAGTCGAAATCAGATTGATCAAATGAGACAGTTTGGCTTGATCATAACTAAGCCGTATAAATTTTGGAAATTAGAAGGAGATGGAAGATCAGCATTTGGTGTTTCTGAAGTTCAATTATTTAATGCTTCTGTAGCTCCTAAAGTTGTTTCACCTACAGTTTTAACTCAGGGAAATATTCCATATCTTTCAGTCGACTCTCAAGGAAAGCCTATTTTAGCGAGTTCTAATAAATTAATGTTAAATGATCAAGGATTTTTAATGACACAAACTGGCGATATAAAATTTGGGCGTGACGTAGATTGTAACTTCAACACAATAAAAAACGTGGGTACTCCAAACAACCGCGACGACGCAGCAACGAAGGCCTATGTAGACACACTTACTAGTTACAAGTTAGGAGGTGGAATAACTCGTAGTGGTGGCCTACAACTTGAATCCGATGTCATGAGGTTTACAAATCCTGCAAGTATGCCTTCAACTACCGGGTCTAGATTTGTATTAGTTGCTACAACTGATACAACAACAAGTTTAATTCATTATTCATCAAGTTGGTTCACTTTACCTAGAAGTAATTTGTTTCCACCAACATTAAATACAGATTTAGTTCCAAAGAGTTACGTCGACAACTTAGTTGCCCCTTTAGTAACTAAAGCAGAATTAGAGATTCAATTAGCTTTACCTGGAATACCAGTCACCAATGACCTAGTAATGACATTCGTTCCAACACCTAAATCTACAGAATTTGTTGGGAATCTAGTTTCATCAATCAAAGATCCATTTTCTGGAAATGTACTTAGTTCAATATTACAATCTCAAAAGCCTACGTTAGTATTTGACAATGCCACGAATTTATATTATTTGGAATTTAATAATAGTCAACTTATCAAAGAAGGTCTATCCGTAGGTGATATTGGAGGTCCGAATGGAAATACAACTACATTCTTTTTCATAGGTCATTCTTATACAGCAGCTAGTCAAAACCAATTTAACTGGATTAAGGAAACAAGTCCTGGCGTATATGATACACAAGTTAGGCTAGGAGTTCATTTACCTTGGAATAATGGAATGGTTTACATTGATCATGCCAGTGTATCAGGTGGACGGATTGCTAAAGACTTTACAGGAAGGTATGGTGACATATTAAATAAAACGGTTCTATGGTCATATGTGAGACAAGGACCTAACGCAAAAATACATTTGAATGGAATATTTGAACATGGCCTGAATACTCTGTCATCACAATTCACATCAAACGACATTGGGCGGTTTACGCTTGGAAATGGCAACAATACATCTGGATTTGCTCGAATGAAATTTTATGGACTATTAATTTATAACAGAGCATTAACAGGTTCTGAGATGGAACTAATGCATACGTATTTAATAAATAAATTTAAAATCTAGATATAATATAGGAGCATGTATATCACCTTTGACAGAGACACAAGAGAAATGATAGGTTATTCACATAAATTGGAATTTCAAAGAAATGTGACAGATAATTTATATGAGATACAATATTATGACAAATATAATGTCGTCGTATACTCTAATGACACAATTGAAAAATATTTTGACGAAGTGCGACAAATGGACATCCTTGTTCCAGGACAGAAAAAGTTATCAGAAGAAGCAAAAGCATACATTGATTTATATGACACAAAAAAAGAGTATTTGGTTAAGGGTCATGACATTGTCCAGGAAAAAGCGAATCAAATAAATGATCCTATTCCTATTTCATTTGTCATCTACATGGGACAAGTCAGCAAAAAAAATGTTCTTGACGAATTTGAAACGTCATTATTCAATGTTCAAAAAGACATCATTGGCGAGGACACTCCTAGCCTGGAACGGTTTACTAATATTGTCAGATCCATGAACTCAATTGACGCTCATTACAGTAAGTTTAAGAAGGACATTGAAGGCGCCTCTAAGCAGCAAGACATCGTCGATACTTACAATTATTTATCTAACGCAATCAAGTTCATTAGGTCTTAATTGCAGAATCAGCAGCAATCCAGCTATTGAATTCCGGACCATAACCTTTCCATTTGACATAGAGTTCCTTATTAGGACCTTTTCCTCTTGTCCTTAGGACCTTCTCAATACGGTAAATTTCCTGTTTAGTCTTTTGCAATTCTTGTTCATAAAATGTTCCTTTAATTTCTTCGTTATTAAAGTCAATTAGCTTGTATGTGACCGGCTTTGTATTTAGTACACTGGACACTTGAAAAACTTCCTCGGTCCACCTTGGCGTAAATCCGTGCTCAAATGTCCCTTTTTTCTTTGGTATCCGAACATAGTCACCGAGTGCGAACTTCCTCATATAGTCAGGGTCATCACCTTGGCCGTATAAGTTTTCATATACTTTCTTTTCATTCTTTTTTTCGCTGGCCTCCGTTGGAGTCATTTTGATTGAACTGTGTACTGTATTATTGTACTGTGAGACCAAGTCATCTAGGACATCTATGTATGTATTTGTACTATTTGTAGTAAAGTATTTGTACATTTTCTCCTTCATTGTCCTGTTCCAACGTTCGACCACGGACGATTTTTCTTCATTTTCTGTGGAGTATATGTCAATCCCTAATCGTTGGAATAGCGCATTGACATCCTTATTAAAAAATTCCCGCCCTTTATCTGTCCATAATTTGGTTGGTCTACGGCCACTCTTACTAAATATTTCTTCGAAAGCCTTGGAAACCGACAGACCTGTTTTATTTTTCAAAGGTATCATGAAGCCGTACTTGCTAAATACATCTATGACAGTTAAAATGTACTTGAATCCTTTATTATACTTTTCAAAAGGTTGCATTTCGACTAGGTCGGCCGCCCAAATGTCATCCAGGCCATGTACAAGGACTCTACGCCGTTTGAACTTCCTAGTCACTGGCTTATGTAGTTCTTTGGCTAGTTGATCTGTCCAGGTTTTTGGAATGCCCAAGCCAAGTTTATGCTTAGCCCCTATGACCGCCGATACAAATGCCCGATCGAATTTTTCCCTCATATTCTTAGGGACCATATCCCTTAAAGAGACCAACATTTTCTTGTCGCAACTCGTTTTGCCTTCTTTCGTGTTATTATCTCTATAGCAAATGTCGTGAAATAAGGATATACGGTCTACTTGATTGTAAGGTTCCTGTCCCGGGACGGGTTGGTCATTTTCGTCTAATTGTTTATCGAGAGGATTATAAGGTCCAGTGTACTTATGACTGGGCAGTGTAAATCCCTTTTTAGGTCTCGGTAACTTGCCTATTAAACTATGTATATCTGTGCTCATTTTATATATCCATATATATATATAATGTCTACGAAAGTATTAAGTTGTTTATCATGGGACGATAATGACAGTGGACCGGGTCACAATGCTCTATTTCCAAAAAAGATTCGTTGTCTCGTGTGCGGTGCTTCAGGCTCTGGAAAGACACAGTTGGTATTAAATATGATTTTACAACAATGGTGGGGTTGGCATTTTCGTCTAATTGTTTATCGAGAGGATTATAAGGTCCAGTGTACTTATGACTGGGCAGTGTAAATCCCTTTTTAGGTCTCGGTAACTTGCCTATTAAACTATGTATATCTGTGCTCATTTTATATATCCATATATATATATAATGTCTACGAAAGTATTAAGTTGTTTATCATGGGACGATAATGACAGTGGACCGGGTCACAATGCTCTATTTCCAAAAAAGATTCGTTGTCTCGTGTGCGGTGCTTCAGGCTCTGGAAAGACACAGTTGGTATTAAATATGATTTTACAACAATGGATTGTATTCAAACATTTAATTGTAGTGTCACCCAGTTTGTTTCAGCCAATGTATAAAGTTTTATTGCAAGGCCTAAAGGCCAATTTGCCATTCGAGTGGATTATTAACATTTTTAAGCAGAAAGAGGATGTTAAGGGCTCTGGTCTTGATTTAGAATCTATTATTGAGAAACTAGGGACAGACGCTCCTTGTCCAAAGAAGCCTATTACTGTAGAAGGCTACGACGATGTAACACAAATGCCAGACATAAAGGACTTACAGCCAGATACTTTAGTTTTATTTGATGACCTCATGCTTGACAAAGTAGCATTGAAAAGGGCCGAGGAATTTTTTACTAGAGGCCGACCCATGAATATAAGCATCATATTTATTTCACAAAGCTACTATGAAGTACCTAGACGGACAATAAGAGAAAACTGCAACTTTTTAATTCTCTTTCAGCAAAATAAGAAGAGCTTGGAACATCTCTTTAGGGACGAAGGTGGCTCCGATATGGATAAAAAGGAATTTGAGGAGCTATGTAAGAAGGCCTGGAGTATAAAACATTCTTTTCTTGTCGTTGACAAAAGTAGTTCCGCAGACATAGGAAAGTACAGAGTTGGTTTTGATACATTTTATATACCTAAATTATACGTATAATTATATAATGATAAAGATGTTTATTTAATTATTAAAATAATTTTTATGATTATCTATATAGAGATGTACGCCAAGGTATCAGGAAATAGGAAGGAAGATATTCTTCGAGAGCTTGTAAAAGTTAAAAAGGAAATTAAAGCCGAAGACACGGAAAGGATCTTGATGGAAAAAGGGTTCCAAACGAGTACGGAAGAACTTTTTAGACCTATTATTCAGTCAGTAAAGGAAGAGAAGAGGGACATAGTAAAAGGATTTGACAAACTTGAGAAAGGCCTTAAAGCTATTGAAGACAAACCTGTTATAATCGAGGAACCGAGTCCATTACTTTCATTGTTCGATGAGAAAAGATTGCCGGCCATTGAGGGACCAGTAGAAGAAAAAATGACCGTATTTGACCCAGTTTTAGCTGGCATCTTAGGTGAATTAGAGAGAAATCCGAACGAGAGGGATTATGTAAAAGGCATAAGGGTTGCAGGTGATGGTTCTATAAGATTAGGCCCATTACCGGTAAGAATAGAAAGAGGTGCTGCTGGCTTTGACGGTGAAGTTGACTTCATCCATGTTGGAGAAAAAGAATATGTGCTGACAGATGGTCTCTTACGATTGCTTCTTACGAAGGACGGGGACGAATCAAAATATACTAATAGTGAACAAGAAAATTACGTTGACATGTTATTTCATGCCGGCCTCCTTCATAAAAAGGATGGGACGAGACATGGATGGAAAGGAGAAAAATATAGGAACATTGTACAACCATGGGTACACAATTATCCTGATCGTATAGAAAAAAGGGGTTCAGGAATGAAACAAAAGCGTGGTCAAGCAATCGATGTCATCGTTGGAAATACCGATGAACTACTGGATCAATTGCAACTATCCTTGGCAAGTCTACAGGCAGGAAACTCCAGTACTTTGTTAAAGAATAAGGTTATTGCCATAGCAGATAACTTATTAAAAAATGGAAAAATAAAAAAAGCTACTTATATAGAAGCCCTGAAATATGTTGACTAAACAGAGAAAACATTTTAGAAACGCCAGACTACGAAACGGCCAAGGAATTTTCAGTGATATAACAGGTGCCATTACTAAGGCAGTTACAAGTGAGACCGCCAAGAAAGTAGCAAGCGCAGCGGCCGAAAAGGCATTGGAAGGAATTACTAAAGGCATCCAACATGGTGCTGAATATGGAACAAAGGAATTAACAAAGAAGGTAGTAGACAAAATAACGAAGCCGCGAAGCAGGAGTAAGGAACTGAAACCCGATGCCGATGCCAGAACAGGAATGCTTCTGGATTCGTTGAAATCTGGTTCAGGAATTAAAACAATTTATTAAATTTATTTTAAATGTCGACATAAATATAGATGGCAACAAACGAAATATTATCCTTTGAAAAACCTATAATCGATAATACAATAGTAGAATATGAACATAAGGAGATTAGGCCAGCTGATATGAACTATAATACAGCAGGAGAAATAAGGCTTGACCTCACGAATGAAAGCGTTTTTACAAGACCCAGTGATTCATATTTACTGGTTGAAGGCGAACTAAATGTAGCGGCGGGTGGCCACTACGCTGCAGCTGCTGAAGTTACCCTTGTAAAAGAAGGCATCATGTACTTATTTAGTAACATACGTTACTTCATTAATGAAAAAGAAGTCGAATCGGTGTATTATCCTGGGCAGACACAAAATATGCTTTCATATTTATTAGAAGATACAGCATATGACAGTTCTTTTTGGTTTCTTCAGAGACTTTGACAAGCTAGTATTTGGAACTACTCAACGTCTGACACCCGTACGTGTAGCAAATGCAGATGATGCTATTTTCCGTGATAACGCTGCAGCAGCAGGAAATGTAAATTTATCGAAAGTGTCTTGGTTTATGCCTCATATTCAAGGCACTGATGAAACAAACTTACATCTACTTAAGATGAAAAATAGTAAGAAATCAATTGACATTGCTTTTAGAGGGATTACATGTTCGCGATTTGAAGTACCAGCAGACAACTCATTTACATGGCGTCTGGCATCTCGTAACGCACCGGAAGTACCACGATATTTACTACTTACGTTTCAGACAGGTAAAGAAGGAAACCAGGAACAAAATCCTGCGCTATTCGATCATTGTAACATTACGAACCTTAAAGTACTACTAAATGAGAGACAATACCCTAGTACTGAATATACAGCAAACTTTACTCTAAACCAGTTTTCAAGAATATATATGGACGCTGTTCAATTCAAGAATAAGTTCTTTGAAATAGTGTCGACTGAAAAGGAAGTGACCAGTGCCCCTGGCATCAACATAACAGAATTTAAGACGCTATTTCCTATCTATGTAGTCGACCTTTCAAAGCAACTGGAGCGTGTAAAACATTCTGTGTCGGAAATTACTGTCATGGCCAGATTTGGAGCTAACGTTCCTGCTAATACAAGAGCCTTTAGTGTGCTAGTCAGTGACCGATTTATGAAGCTAGAGTCGGATGGCAATAGACTGGTACTAGTTCAATGAAATTATTATATTTATTTATATATAGGACATGGAGAAAGACCAAGAAGTAATCGACATACTAAAAGAAATTCGAGAGAACACAAAACCCAAATCAGGGTTTGATATCATATTAACTGGAAAAAGTACTACGCTTAGCAGTTCTTTTAATCCTTTCGTTCCGTTATCTAGAAACTTTGCCATTGCTCTGGACCACATAAGTACATATAATAGCATAATGAATGTGACATTAGACAACAATGAGTTTAGCTACCATAACGGAACAGCTTGGGTAACAATCAAACTAGGGGTTGGTTCATACGAAATAGACGAGATAAACTCGGAAATAATTAGGTTAATGAAAGTAAATAGAGACTATGACACAGTTAATGACGTATCATACATTAAGGTGACCGCAAATAATAGTCGGTTGACCACAAATATTGAAATAACGGGACCGTATCAAGTAGATATAGGTGGGAATAGTACCCTATGACCTCTTCTAGGATTCAATACGAAAACGATACTGCAAGCGGGTTATCATGAGAGCCCAGACCTTGTAAACATTGTCAGTGTAAATTCCGTGGTAGTAAATTGTGACATAGTCCAAAGTTCATACGTAAACGGAATAAAGTCAAATAACATTTATTCGTTCCCAGTTAACGTTTCCCCGGGTTTTAGAATGATAAGTCATCCTAGCAATTTGCAATATCACAGGATCGTCGTAGACCAACTAAATACTATTAAAGTATGGCTCACAGACGACTCAGGACAATTACTGGATCTACGTGGCGAATTGGTCACTATACGACTACGTATTCAAGAACTGTAAAAAAAAATAACAGGTCGATTGAATTACGTTCTTATACGTGACTGTTTAATAATTTATGAATAACTTTAATACCATTAATTCTCTTTTAATAATTAATTATTTATTTAATTTTTTTTATAAATATATATATAGAGATGAGCAAAGTACAAGTATCACTGACAGTCTTTCAAAAAAGGAAAATTTCAAAGGCATTTAAGGACGGAAATAATGTTTCCGTTCGATATTCAAAAAGATTAGCTTGACGGTCCAGACACTCTGATTATCGGGGACATAATGATGAATAAAATTGACCTCATTAGAACAAAAGGGACGAGACGAGACATAAAAATTACTCCAGAAAATATGAGGGATATGAAAGAAGGGGGTTTCTTACAGTTTCTGATACCGGCAGCCGTAGGCCTTGTTACGTCCCTAATTGGTGGTAAAGGCCTGTAACAGAAAGTTGGTGATGGATTAAAACTAAGGACAGGAAGCGGGCTTTACCTAAAAATGGATAATAAAATGTATGATCTGACTGATGAACCTAAATACGGTAAAGGTTTCCTTTCTGGTGTCTTAAAAGTGCTGCCTATGATTGCGAAAAAAATACTTCCGGCCCTTGGTATCGGGGCGCTAACGGGCGCTGCTAGCGAAGGTGCGAGTCAAATAATTAAGAAAATAGCGGGACGAAAAGGTAATGGCCTGTATATGCAACATGGAGGACAGATTTATGACTTGACAGAAACTAAGGAGGGCCAAGGACTGATCTCGAACATAATCGGGAAAAAAATTCCTGTGTTAAGTGATATTCCTTTGCTTGGTGACCTTTTATTTTAACTAAAATGTATATATATATATATATATAGACATGCAAATATATTGGGATATTTTACCAGCAACACATCCATGTGAAGTTAAAGGGCGAACTATGTATGTTTACTTACAGCAAGATATATCACTGTTAGTAAATAAGGAAATAACAGTACAATTACCCATACTGTTCAAGATAAATTCAGGGGCTGTAGTTCTAGATACTGTAGACAAAAGACTGACTCCAATCAGCCAAGTATTTATGTCTGACAGTGACCCTAAAGGATTATACGTCACACTTTATAACAGATCATACCAGACAATTGACAAGAAAGCAGGAGATCCTCTCTGCATTCTTAGACACATTGCTTAAATATTTTCATTAATTTTTTTTATTTCCCTATATATAGAAATGACGACAAGCACAGTATTCCATCAAGATTTCAAAATTCTGTCAAATGACATCGAAGGCTTTGCATTTCAAAACGGCGCCATTAGAGTTGATACAGGTACCAACAAAGCAACTACTCTGTTCCAGGGGTCTGAGCCACGAGTCTCCGTATCAGATACCGGGTCAATTACCCCTAGCGCACGTGAAAATCAAAATATAAATTTAGTTGCAACAGGATCAGGTAAAGTAAACATCTCTGGACTTCATTTACATGTTTATGGGGTGTAGAAAGAAGTCGTGACAGTGACCCACGATCAAGGACAAAAAGCTATGACAGTTATTACACCGACCGCCGGTTCAATGACCGTACATGTCTCTGGAGAAACCGAGGGTGGCTCTGACGCCTCTGCTTGTTTTATTTGTGCAAAACGCATCGGTGCTCCCGGCATATGCAATGCAATTACATCAGTTCCTGGGACGCAGGGAGAAAGTCTTGCTCTGACTTGGGAAAACAATACTATTACGCTTCGAGTTATTGGCAATCTTGAATCATCACTTCTACATCTACTGACTACAACGTGCGTATACTTTGTAGCCATTAAAAATATATTTGTATATATATGGAAGTTAAACCGAGTGAACCAAAGTTATACCCGGAAGTCCCAGAAAACCCCGATGTGTATATATATTCCAAAATACTGACACTTGAAAAAGAAATTAAGGAAGAAATTTTAAAATATGAACGGCTTGCCCGAAAGTACGGAAAGAGTAGAAAAGTATTTACCGGTCTCAATTATGGCGCAAGTGGAGTAGCCTTCGCTACTGGATCTGCTGCTGTTAGTACATTCGCAGGTGGCGTCACAATTTTGGCATCTGTGCCCTTGGCAGCGATCGGAGGAATAGGGACATTGTTAAGTGCAGGATTCACTTTTGTTTCTAATAAGATGTATATAAAGCAAATGAAACACATGGGAACTCTAGAAATTGCTAAAAATACCTTATTAAACTTAAAGAGAATGACAGCAAAGCTGATTACGGATGGAAAGGTTACACAAGAAGAGTTTGATGCCGTAATTGAATTAGAGAGAAATTATTACGGTGGCAAACGAGAACTGAGAGA
>RDPX01000022.1:1202709-1223394 GCA_003991215.1 Morbakka virulenta
CTTTATATATATATATATATATATATATATATATATATATATATATATTTGACACAGGAAATGACTAAAGAAAGTATGCCAACATTTACTTGAGTAAATCAAATTTTTATTTATTATTTCAAATATATATATATATATATATATATATATATATATATATATATATATATATATATATATATATAAAACAATGCTACGATAGATCTGGCAATACACAAAGCTAAAACTCTGGTTTTGTTGTCAAAAGATATCTTCTTTCTCCCTTTTTTACACTATAGTCATTGTTACTTGCATTTACTTTCCTTGTTATTTAACCCTTTGACTTAATTAAACTGAAATTAATTTTTTCAATTCATCCTTGGTATACCTTACTATTGTGGTCAGATCTAAGAAACAGCACTCTGACAGGATTCCACTGTAACTCTTTAGGCTGTGTTTGCTCCGGCAACATGGCCAGAGAGTTATGTCTCAGAAGCTCTGTGCTGCACTGATGAGCCCACAAAGGACGAAGCGGTACTGACTGCAGATTGAGTATATATATATATATATATATATATATTCAGCCCTCTTTTGGGTTTTTATCTTCATCATTATGATAATGTTTTTATTTCAACACTTGCACTGGCCGATTGCTACCAAGGATTAAATTAAGAAAACATTCCTATTCATCAATGATGCCTATTGCATTAATAATCAAGTTGAATTCAAAGCTGGTTATCAAGGCATCTGTAAAGAAGAACACCAACTACAAGTATAAAAGTCACCATGCCACCTTTCTCGAGTTAGACATTACCATCCAGAATGATATTTTCGTGTACAGACAAGAGAGACAACTTCCCCTTTTTAGTTGTTCGAATGCCGGATCTGTTTGGAAATAGCCCATAACATGTGTTCTATGGCACTATCTCCTCTGAGTTTTTGCGTATTGCCCGTGCTACACTTCCCCATGATGACTTTTTCCCTGAGGGTTGAAAGCTATTTTCTAGAGTGTTGACCCAAGGTGCTTCTGGGGTAGAGGTTTTAAAACATCTCTAGAAACTTTTTGATAGCCATGCTGGCGCTTTTTCTTCCTTCGACAATAGGTTTGACATCCTAAAAATCAACTTAGTTCAAATCAACTAACTTCTACATTTCTTCTTCTTTCATTTTTTTCTCTTCATCTCATGTCTTTCCTCTTGAATTGATATGAAATAGTTGGTTAAGCGGAGTAGCGACGCACATAGTTTGGTTGGTAACATGGTGTAGCGAACCAATTGAGAATCATCTGATGGCAAGTATGAGGAATAATTGTGTTTTTCATCTTTTTCTCATACTCTATCGATACCGTTGCTCATATCTCGACTTTTCTATAACAATGTTTATTGATCCTTTTTCTTTCGTGTATGACCTAATGATCTAACGTGGTGGTGGCATTTGGCCAATGTTGCTGCGGAGCCATATCGTAAAAGTTATCTCGGCGTTAATTCCACAAAATAACTGATATGTTCATCGACTATTAATCAACGATTTCAATTCACCATCTGGTCAACTATTTTATCTTTTCACTAGATTTTTTACATTTCTTTTCACTCCAATTCCCTATTCCTCAATTAATTTTTGTTATTGTCATCGTTTTGTCCATGTCCTGTTTATGTCAGTTCATCGTTGTTTGTGTTTGATTTTGCAGTTTAACACCTACTGGCTTTGAGCTTAGCACTCATACTATATATATATATATATATATATGTGTGTGTGTGTTTGTGTGTGTGTGTATCACAGTAAGTTAGTAAGATTCACATTATGTATCAGCAATTCTACAATTTTTTATGATACACTTCAAAACAGAAAATTGTTTTGCTGCTGTGTAACCCTTTATTGCTCTACTTGACTCTCGTATTTACCTCTCATACCTTTCAGCAAGGTCGGGTAATGGACACTTTTTCATGATTTCTCCCATCAAACTGCACATTGCTTGGCAAAACAGCTACAGGACTACCTCAAATTTAATGTTGTTCTTCAATGAGGATTTCAGGTGGCAAATGCCAATTAATAGTCAGAATTACAAATGTGACAGCGGATTTTCAACGAGTAGACAACGTAGCGGTCATGCAGTCGCAAAAGAGACTATTATACCATTCCTTTCCTCTAATTGATGGTCGGTGAGAACAAAAAGTCTGTTCATAACTTTAACTTCACTCGTGCAACGATTGTACATCAGACTCGGTTGTGCAACCGAATGTCTGTTTTGTTTGACTTATCGCATGGCGCGCCGAAGTGGTAGATGAGTTAAGAAGTTACTTCTGCTGTTAACTTTAGCATTGTCATTGCATTTGCAAATAGACACGAACTCGTATATCTTGAAGCCCTTATAACATACAATGAACCAGCTACATCAGAAAAAAAACTGGAAAGGAGAATTGGATTTGCAAACAGTAAGGTCTATGAGCTCAAAAAAATTCTCTGCAACTGTCATCTAAAACTTGAAGTCAGAATGAAATTTTAAAGATTCAAAGAGCACATATTGAATTTTTGAGACGTATGGTTAGTGGCGGAATGGCAAGAATGTCATCAAGAAAGGATATCGCGTTAGTGGAAAGTGAGAATGATATGGAGAGAATAAACTGGACTTGGAAATACACCAATGAGAAGATATTAAACATAACAAAATCAGTTTCAATGATAGAGTATATAAGAAACCAGAACAGAAAATGGGTTGCACATATTGCACGAGCATCTAACGACACCTTAACAAATGGTCCATGTCCGTCGACGAGAAATATACGAGAAGAGGCAACCGTAATAAGAAAGTACTGGAAAATGTGATAGTGCAAGAAGTAAAAAAGGGAAAGTCGTTAGTGACATTTCTGCGGAAATGCAGTAAGAGAAAGTTTTAGTTTGTTAAACTGACTTGTACGTTAGTCATTGCCCTAGAGTCTCGTAAGGGCCATTGGGTTTAAAACTTATGCATGTATGTAAGACCCAGTGAGGCTTAGAGTCATATGATTCTGACTTGCTATTTTATTTTTCTTTCCTGGATTTCATACTATTTGTTCGGTCAGCTGTTTTGTTTTTACGTATCATCCTTACAGGTTTCCTTCCCATTGATACTAGTTGTTGAAAGAAATGGTAACTGCTAAACAAATTTCAAAATATGTGTGAAATTTTGGAATTTTTTATCAATCACATTTACCATTACATTTCGTTGACCAAGTGGGTCTATCTTCTTTTTATATTTGCCAGTATAGATGGTAAGAATTTTGGACAGATATCTGTCCAAAACAACGACTTTACTTAATATCCAAATCTTAATGAATTCCAACAAATGAGCATTCTGCAACTGTTACGACCAAAGCAGAGCACCATTGACATGTCAAGTTGTGGTGAAAAAAGCCACATTCTATCCGGTTAGTATTCAAGGACTCGAAGAGGGGCCTGACTTTCGTCACCTTACGTTAGTCATCAGTTAAAGCTTCATAACTTACAAGATGGAATATTCTTTTAATCTTGAGCAATCCTTTGCTACTTAAAGATTCACTTAAAATACGTAACCCCATTAAAGATTGGATAGATCAATAGTTCTGTTCAGAGGGCAAAGAACAATAACCTGGTAATATCAAAGTACCTGAGAAGCGTTGCAGCTCTCCTTCGATCGTTGCAACCTTTTGAATGGTTTGATCAGTGATATTCCTGATCATCTCAATTGTAAAAAAACCCCAAAGTTCATAAGGTGACCTTACCATAAGTTCTGGGTGCATGTTTTGAAAATTTAAAATAGCTCCTGAAGGGAGATCATTCAATTTTTTTTCCATAATGACGTATTTTTTCTTGAGCTTCATGAGGAACCAGGGCTTGTCCGATTATTGGTTTTTGCAGTCAGTCGTGCTAAGGTCAACTTCTACCTCTCCAGTTGGCTCAAATGAAGCAACTTTTTTACAACAAAATGTAACTTTGATTATTTAAATGTAAATCATGAAAACAGATTGACAATATTTTCAAAGCACTTAAATACCAGTTAGAATTTGATAACCGCAAAAATATTTGAAAATAAGCAATATGTCATTCAGATGGCTCATATTTAGCAGTGCCAGCAAATAGGAAATATCTTACCCAGGACAAAATTGCAGCATTGTTGAAGTTGTACTTCAGTGACAAGCTTCTTTCTGATACTAATAGAAGCTATGTAGCAATGATTAATGATGCTGTCAACCTTACCATGTGGAAAAATAAGTTTTAAATATGTCCTAAGATTTTAACCTGACTTGTAAGGTAAAGGTATTTTATAACTGCTTATGCTTTAGGCACCAATGAAGAAAACATTATGAAAAATGAATAATTTAATATTTCATTTCAAGGCAGTGAAAGTTTTCATCAAAAGCTTAGAAAACGTATTTTGTGTTGTTTTAAGATATCTGTTTTTCTTTCCTTTTTAGACCATATCTGATCCAAACGAATTGTTTCATAGGGTTAAATACCTATACAATAAGTTATCTTCGTTTTCTATAATACCACTATTAAAGAAGCCACTGTTTTGTTGCATGTTCCGACATGGCAACATCGTGAGCTTAAAGGTTAAAGACGCCACCAAAAGACTCTAAAACCCCTAAAGACATTATATTACATACTCAAGGACGTATAAGAAAAACACCCAGGGAAGCCAGAAAACGGTTTGTGAAAGAAATCCATATCAAGAAAATAAATTAATGAAGAAAATAAAGAAAATATATGTGAAGCTTAAAAAGAGTCATTAAGACAGCTAAAAAAATGAGCAGCAAATTTAAATGCAGGGTCGATATTATGTAAAGTATTTTAAGATAAAAGGGAGCATTTCAGACAGGTACTATTTACATTCAGTAAATATACGTCAAAAACCAAAACACAAAAATACAGGAAAATATATTGTTCAATGAGGATTATGCATAAAGGACACAAAGTGAAATGGATACAGCGCTAAAACAATGATAAAACTAGAGACAGTAAAGGTCCTATCAGACTTTAATAGTTTATTTAAGCATGTAGTCAAGTGAAAATAACACCTCTATTAATTGATATAGCAACACAGAAAATAAGCAAAATGTGCTCGGACAAAGAAGTGAATACAACTTTGTATCTAACTGTATGAAAAGAGACCATAACAAAGAAATTGCAAGGAGGCATAGTTAAGCTAATTGAAAATTTTCAAAACGGTTGTGGGATGCCTTGGTATACTTGGAAAGATAATGTTTAAAAGAGTTTAAAGTATTCAGTAAGATATTAAAACAGAAATGACAAAAATTACTTTTTTTAACAAGTTTAATGTAAAATAGTGTAAAAACCCCTTTGAAATNTATAGCAACACAGAAAATAAGCAAAATGTGCTCGGACAAAGAAGTGAATACAACTTTGTATCTAACTGTATGAAAAGAGACCATAACAAAGAAATTGCAAGGAGGCATAGTTAAGCTAATTGAAAATTTTCAAAACGGTTGTGGGATGCCTTGGTATACTTGGAAAGATAATGTTTAAAAGAGTTTAAAGTATTCAGTAAGATATTAAAACAGAAATGACAAAAATTACTTTTTTTAACAAGTTTAATGTAAAATAGTGTAAAAACCCCTTTGAAATTTTAATATTTGTTGTTGTTTACTTTTGCAGTCGTAAAATGGTCTAAGGTTTAGTTTCACGTTCAATAAAAATTTCAAGGACATTTTTTACTCTTACTTCTTTTTACCCATTTTCTGGTTTAAGGAAATTTTAAACAGTTGAAAAATTCCTTGGACAGATTATCCTTCTCATACAAAATCAATATTTATAAATTTCTGAAGGAGTTTTCAGTCCTATGAAGTCCTATGAAGTCCTATGAAGGAGGTTTTAGTTCTATGAAGTCCTATGAAGGAGTTTTCAGTCCTACGAAGAACCAAGACTTGACTAACCGCCGTCTTGGTTCTTCATAGGAATCATTATTATTTAGGCACATCACAAATTTTGTTTTAAGCTTCCATTTTACAGGTAACTGGTGCGTACAGTATCAAATCCTACCTCAAATGGCAATTTTCATTGATTTGTAAGTATCTCTACCAGCAACATTCATTTCTACTTTTCGAAGATATTTTATAGGACTAAAATAGTGACAAGATTCTAACTTATCTAATAGCAGAGAAATAGTTCTAATGATGATGATTATGATGAGATTTTTTTAAAGAAATCTATTTCCATTCAAATATTTCACTACAATTTCAGCAGTCTCCAAAATATAGGATTGGTGAATTGGAAGGAGAGAGAATTGATGCAATATAGTATACAGTTGTGTTTAGTATCAATTTTTGTCACTATGTGTGTCTTTGTTGCTTGGCAGCAACCGAACAGTAGCTATGGGTCTGGTGCTGTGTGTGTTTGTCACTATAGCATAAGGGACAAAGTTCTTTTGCAATTAGCACCCAAGTTTACAAGTTCTTATTAGTAAGTAATGACAATATGAGTGATCTCCTTTAAGAAGAGAACACATTGATGGACAATAAGATTACTACCTTATTGCAGGAGCTTCTACATTGTAAGTGACACTTTTCAGCAACAAATGTAAAGATTATGTTTTGCTCTTTCAGTTCCATAAATGTGTCCCAGTTTGAAACTTAGAGATAATCCATTTGTACTTCTCACTCGACACCTTGTTACCTTCTTGTGCTTTTTCGCCAGTTTAGTCTGAGATAACGTTTTTGTTGTGTGTTTCTAAGTACAAGGATCATACGTTTTTGTCCTTTGATGATCAGAGCATTTCTCAGACCTTAATCCTACACTTTTGGTATAAGTGCATAGGAAGGAAAAGCTCTAGTCTCAACGTTTTAAAAGGGAAATACAGATAATACATTTTGCCTCCTGAATGAAAGTCGAGCCACTTTTGGACATAACTTATAAAAAATACTGTCAGATGATTGCTTCAACCTGGCATGGTTAGGTTGTAACAAGAAAAATGACATTCCTGCTGGCTTGATATGTAGACTGTAGTGATTACAATTTTGTGCTTTGGGTGTAGGGGAAGATTGTCTGTTTTACTCATGCTTTCCTCTAACATCTTTATTATTGAATCCTCTGCCTAATTAATGTTCATATCGAAATCACTCTCTTTCTTTCGATAAACAAATTAGTTCTCCAATTTCCAAGAGAGGGTGTCGTTTTCTATCCAAAGTTAGATGGAAAAGGTATTGCACGTTTGATAAATGGAATTTTTTTATGGCAAAGCATGACTTTTGTCGGTTCGTTTCAGGGAATTGGCACGCACACTCCTTTTAAAACAATGTCAGCAGCAGTTACTTGTGAGGTTCCATATTTGTTATGATGGTTGCGTCGTCAGTAAACTGAAACCAATTACCAGGAAAAAGGGTATTACTAAACACATATGTGCAGCAAATGATCGGGAAAAAATGTAAGCAGGTTGATTCGGAATAATCAATAATGCTAATACACAGAACATCTCATTTTCACAATGATTGAAATAAACGAAGAAACCGAAAGGCATGAGCTGGAATAGAACCATTATTTTTGTTAAGTTAGCACACCAGGTAGGCTAAGATTGAAGTCTTAGGCTCCCCGGTTGTCATTCTGCAACTGCCCAACCACCAACAACTATGTATTGAAGACTAAGGGATGTAAAGAGCAACCAGAAAGGGTGATGGAGGTGGTAAAAAGTAGAAAAAGAGGGTTAAGTGCTTCTATGGAGTGCAAGACGTAGTAGCCTTAGGGATATGTAGAGAGTACCAATTATGGATAGAAAGAGGGATGTTTGAATCAGAAGTAAAGACTCTGATGTGCCACATACGAGAAATCAGGCGCAAAATGTGGTTGATCTACAACTGCAGAGTTCAACAATCTGGAGCAATCCTTGCTTAGAAAGAAAGGAATTATGGATAATTGAGAAGAAAGTATTATTGACGATCAAGAAGCTGTTGATCATGAAGAATAGCACCAGCTTTCAGGAGTTCTGAAAGACCTAGCAGCCAGTGAAAATGAGAGAGATGATGTAGCTGCAATATAGAAAGTTCTTGCTTGTGTAGATAATGATAAAAATCTGGAAGAACAGATGCTGGAAAAATTTCCAAGAAATTTGAATATTAGAAAGAAAATACAACCTAAACAAAACACGATTGCAAGCAAGGTTATGGAAGTAAGACAATATTCTGGAAAAACTGCTTATTAGGCAAAACAGATTGTCCTCAGACAAAGAGATATTTTGTTTGGAGTACCAATGGTAAAATTGTGGCGTGAAACACTCCGGATGCAAAGAAAAAACTAAATTGTGTCCTAATTTGTTGGGTCAGCTTTTGACTCACAATGTAGCTGGAGAGTAATTAAAATGCGCAAAGGATAATTTTGCCAAAACACGGGAACAGAAACCAGTAGAGATGATAAGGATAGATATTGCTCAGGAGGTTAGCACTTTATCCAACCGAAAAGCGCTAGGTTCAAACAGTACTCGGGATTACTGGCTAAAAAAGGTTGAAAACATTCACGAAAATCTGGCCAATTGTTCTGTGCAGGAGGGCACAGTGTCAGAGAGGAAGATAAAGAAATTAAACTTTTTTTGTGATGAAATGCACACTCAAGTTACAGAGTAATATCCAGCAGTATGTCTGAATTTAACGTGGAAGGTACTCAATGGTATTTTTTCGAAAAATGTATTTGAAGCTCTTGACAAGAAATATGTAGAAGAACAAAAGAGAATCATGCTATCGACATAAATTTCTTTAAAAACTGTATAAAAAGGGGAAAAATTGATATATATCTTAATTAAAAACAGCTTATGAATTGATTCCACACTCACATATCATTAAATGATTCAGTAATAAAAAACATCGACCATGACAAATTGGAAGGCGACAATTGTGTATAACAATCAATCACTTCGTAATATATATGATGGGTGTGCAGCTTGGTGAGAAGCATGATTTGGTACAAAGCACAATTCTTCTTACGAAGTAAGAGGAATCATGTCTTGCACCAAAACATGCCATCACTTCGCTTTGCCCGATCACTTCGTAAGATAGGGATAAACAGTTGGATTTTGCAAAGGTACTCATCAACTTAATACCTCTCATAATGCCTTTGAAAGCCAAACGTATTGGATACAAGCTAGAAAAGGAAGGTCCTAAGCGTATTTATTTTATTTTCATGGATCAAATTACAAACAGCTCTCTGAATTTAATAAAAAACATTAAGATGAGATGAAGGAAGGCTTGTGCAATTGTGACAACAGTACTCCAATTCAAGGACTGATGATAAATTAATAAAAATACCAAATAAACGTAAGCAAAAGTTACTCTCTAGGCCGATACAAACATAATATTTTCAATAATAGAAACGTTTTTGAAAATTTCTTGCTTGGAGTGATCTCGTATAATCACTGAATGCCTAATTAGTTTATTGAGCGTTTGGGATTTAAAAATACCATCTTTAATTAAAAGGAGTTTTTAAAGTGTCTCATTTTTTAAGGTTTCTTTCGTCGTACCGACCGATGTCAACCTCTGCTGCAGGCTACTGCATTTCAAGTTAACTGTTCTACAATATTGATTCCATCAGTTGAAGTGCCAATTATGAATGGATTGAATATAAGAATCCCAAGAAAAATTTAACAGAAAAAGAAGAAGGGGAAGAAGAAGTGAAAAAACCAGAAGCAGGAAAAGGAACGGAGCGTTTTGCAAGAGAAGAAGCAATCTCTTCAGAGTAACATTAAAATGGTTGAGCATAGATATTGTAAAGAGATATAGGTACAGGTTTCTATTGAACTCCATAAGTCGCGTTTTTATGTCATTGTGAGAAACCAACCTTTAAATTCCCCATTCCAAATATTTTAAAAGTTTAACTTGTTAATTCTGAGTTCCTAGTTCCAAAGAAAAATGAAATTCTGACAAAGAACATAACTTGAGAGAAAACCAGTATTATTTAAATATTCAGCTAAAGTAATACAATCAAGTGCGACAACCGTTTGACGATCTGTGAGAAAAGTAGAAAATGATACCAAGATGATTTACACATAACTAGAAAGCTTATGAAGCAAGCTGGTATGTCACACCTTATCAAAATGTTTTTGAAATATCCAAAGCTATAACAGGTTTTAACCAGGCTCATCCAAAAACCTATTCCAGGAATCAATTGCTGTGGTTCATTGACCTTAATAATGACAGAAAGAATAGCGAAAAGGTCAATATTTGCCAATAACATTTGATTCATCCGAATATTTAATGGTATGAACAACATTAAAACCTTCCAGGAAGACAAAAAATAATACTATGGTAAGCAATTAGTAAAAACTCTGGACAGCAAGAGATCGGCCCTTTTCTCTTGGGAAAGGGACGATCTCTTTTCTAATGATTTGAACGACTGAAAGTCAAAAAGACAGAATACACAGTTATTACTAAGAAAAAAGAAGACAAAATTCCAATCTGTGATATTTTGGTGAATGGAGAGTAACTTAAGCAGATAAACACGTTCAAATATCTTGGAACAAGGATATCGTGGAACGCCAAGTACGATCAAGAAATAAAAATACGAACAGCACAAGCTAAAGCCACATTTGACGAACTAAGATAATTTCTGACCAACAAGAATATTAGCTTCGAAACCAGCTTCAGAGTACTGAAATGTTACGTCTACTCAGTATTCATCTACAACTGTGAAGCATGGACGATGAGTGCAACAATGGCAAAAAAGATCAATGCGTTTTAAATGTGGTCATTAAGAAAAATGTAGCGAATATCATGGACCACAAAAATAACAAACGAAGGCGTCCTGAGACAGGTTAAGCAGGAAAGAAATCTCTTGAAGAACATCAGAGGCAGACAGTCTAGATTCCTGGGGCATGTAATGCGAAACGAAAAACTCGAACACTTGTCTTTAACCGGTAAATTTGATGGCAAAGAGCAAGAGGAAGACAAAGAAGGAATTACCTGCAGCAACTAACAGAAACTCCTAATGCATTAATACAGGTCACATACAACTGATGAAAATGGAAAGAATTCATCAAAGAGGCCGCCGATGGCTGGAACAGATAAGGCAATGAAAGAAGAATAGAAACTGAAGAAATAAAGGAACAAGGAAAGGTTTTGATTAAAATTGCAATAGGAAAGTATAGATTAATAAAGCGATTGATCAACTACTTACAACACAAATAGTAAAAATAATGGATGAGATTAATCAAGTGTTTGCAAAATAAATGTACGAGGAAAAAATCCTCGCTACAATTCGAACAAGGACAATTGCCAAAAAAGGAAAAGAAACAGAGCCAATAAAAAACGTGGCATAAAATAATAAAAGATTGATATGAAATTATTCTTTTTAAATAAGATATTATAGATTGGGACGATTTGAAATTGTAGAAAAGAGACATATATCCTTGCACCATGGCAGATTCGATCCACTTTCCAAGGCTATCATAGCCACTTGCTCGATTTGCTTTTACAAAAAAGATCATTTTGCAATCATATGCAAGTGAAACACATGCTTTAAAAAGATTTTAGTGAGATTTTAGATTGTATCTAGAAAAAGTATCTCTGAATGAAAAGAATTGACTTCATTTGTAGCAGGAAGAATAAACAAATTGCACGAACTCCAGGTAAGGCAATTGCAAGAGAAGGAAAGCAGCATAGGTCAATGTGTAACCAGTTTCTTACATTAGTAGATATAAGTAGATATAAAACAAGATAAAATTCAATTCCAGCAAGGATGAAAAAGCAAATGAAGTGAAAGAATAACACTGGTCAACAGCCAAAATGGTTATGACATGTTTTCAATTTTTTCTGACTAATTTTAGGCTAAAATTTCCAAATCTGACCTCCAAAACTCTCTAACGCCTACCATTGTTCCAGTACAGCATATGCCTACTTTTTGGTAGAAGTATACATATAGACCAATAATATTTTTATTTTAATAAACTGAAGATTTATAAAAATAGACACAAACAAACCATACTTAATGATACAATACATATCAAAAGTGTTTTTGAACTTTACTTTTGCGTTTGTATGAGGAAGTATAACTCTCTCGCTGTAAAGTCCAACAATAGTCACCCATCATATTCGGATTGAATCGACCTTGATATCACGTTTCCATGATGGCAATTTCGTGGTGGAATATTTCTCCATGCTCATCGCTGACTTCACCCAGGTTCTTTGGAAAGAAATCCAGGTGAGAATGAAAGAAATGTATCTTAAGTGACATTCGAACACCAAGGTCTTGGTAGCTCTTCATAATTTGGAGCTCTAAAATTTCCAAAGAAATACTTTGTAAGAGCCACAAAGCTATCCCAAGCAGCCATTTCTAACTCTGATAGTGCATTTCTAAAGTCTTGGTCATTCAGTATAAGACGAATTTTGGGACCATTAAAAACACCTGCCTTTAATTTAGCATCAGATAAAATACCTTTGAACTTTGTTACCAAATAATGAAAACCATCACCATCTTGATCCATGGCTTTAAAAAGTTCTTCATTAATCCGAGTTTCAAGTGAAGTGGTGGTAAAAACACCTTTTTAGGGTCGACAAGACTTTTGTTAAGACAATTAAACTTTCCAACTAAGTCTTTTGGTCTCTCTGGCCAATCCCTTTGTATATAATGTTTAGTGTCTGATCTGCTATCCCATAGACAAAGGAAACACATGTGCTTTGTGTAGCCTTGTTGCAATCCAAGAAGCAAAGAGATTACCTTTAGGTCTCCACAGATGTTCCATTGATGGATCTTATAGTCAACTGCAGACAACACTGTCTTCATAGTTTCATAATTTCCACTCATTCCATGGGCGTGAGCAATTGGAACAGAAGGTAATTCGTTACCATGATGGAGAAGGACTGCCTTCAGTGTATGCTTTCCAGAATCAATAAATAACCTCCACTCATCTTTTTCATAAGCATGAGACTTACAAAGATGTTCCATTAGTGACACAACATCATAGCAGTAACAAAGTTTGCTATCCATTTTGAAATACTGTGAGAGCTTCTCATGCCTTTTGCGGAAAGTGATAGTGTGAACTCCTTCTTGTAGCAAATTCCACTGGTTGAGTCTGGATCCTAGTAGTTCACTTTTCTCTTTGGGTAGATTAAGGTCTCTTACAAGGTCATGCAACTCTTCTTGACTAATAAGACGGGACTCCTTGTTCTCTACATCTTGAAAGTCAGTATCCATGCATTCACCATCTTCACTAGATTCTGACTCACTTTGGCTACCTAATGGAGGTTTTGAAACTGGTAACTCGGGACTATGAGGTAACCTTCATAGAATAAGCAATCTGATATACAAAAAAAAAATTATTTTAGTATTCCGCATATTTTTGTGTTTATTGTATACATGTCATCACAAGATCAGAATATATATATATATATATATATATATATATATATTACTTTTAAGTATGGTATAAATGCTTAATTGTAGAGTGCTTATTACTCTCCCTGTCTTTCATACACACCCGAACACACATATATACATACACATAAATACAAAGCAGTAAGACATGAATAGGAAAATAATCAATTTTAATAATACCAAGACTTTTCTTCCATAACTGGCGTTTTCACGAAATTCATGGTTCTCGAAAACTAGACGAAATCTATCAACCTATCAATCTATCAATCTATCAATCTATCAATCTATCAATCTATCAATCTATCAATCTATCAATCTATCAATCTATCAATCTAAATAATGCATCAAAACTGCTAAGCTAGTCGTCCATGTACCTTTGATCCAGATGCAGAGTTGACAATACCAGACTGGGCTTTTCTAGAAAAATTGGTTATTTGTCTTACCGGCCATCGAAAAAGACTTTATGTTCCCTAGATTGGTCATGACGGAATTGAAAAGCTTGTTCACCTAAAATGTTAGATAATATCGACAAAAGAATCCTCAAGAAATCAGACATCTTAGAACCGCCTTCGAATTAAAAATAGTATTTTGAAATACCAAATGCTCAATGAATTGAATGAGCATTCATTAGTTATATGAAATCACTCTCAGCAAGAAATCAATTATAAAAGAAGTTTCTATTATTGGAAATTATTATATTTTGTCTTATACCATGTACTTATAAGAAATGTATCAGAATCTGGAATCACTATGGTTATTTTTGATTGTTTAGTGGAGACTGTCTTATTACAGTCAATGAATAAAGCTGTTTTTTTAGACTATTCCTTTCACTAGTGTTGTATGATTATGTAACGAATCCAAATGTATACGCGATCTGAGTAAATCGACTATAAAATATACACAAAATGTTTGGTTTCTCAACCCTGTAATTCACTTTTATCCAAGACTCAAAACTTAAAACTCTCCATTTTCCTTTTTCCAGTTCAACTTCCCATTCACAAGCTAAACAATTCGATACTTACTCAAATATCATTCGTTAATACAAAATACTTCCGCTGGAACCCAGTCATTATTACGTCCGTAAAAATGTCCCAAAATTTCTCTTAAAATACCACAATTATGTCATAAATTACAATAATATAAAACTGGTCCACGAAAAATCTTTTTAATTTGTGCTGATATCCATTTAAGGTGTTTTTATACAATTTTGGTATGCTGATTCCAAATCTGGAATTCATTTTGGCCCATCACGTCAGGATATTTTTTATTTTTGACTTGGTCAATTTTTAAAAAATCAGCTATTTTAGAAAATATTTCAGGCAGTCAAAATATATAAAATTGATGTTTTTGCTTATATGTTAGACATCTGAACTCTAAACTCATTATGGGCTGGTAACTGTTTAAAACTCAATTTATTTGAAGATAAAATTACAAATTGAATAGTAATTTGAAATTTTCATAATAAATTATGCGTCATGTTGTCATGTTCCATATTATTTACGCTTCTTTTGCTCGCAGATTCCAAATTACATCAAAAAGGGGTTATGGTTAAAAAAAGAAAACAGATTGTCACAATAAGTTATGTTAACACAAGATCAGAAATAAATACAACATTTGATATTGTTTCGTTTGTTTCACCATAAACCATGCTGCGATGCTTCATTCTATGAAAGAACGTAAGAGCTGTGGAAGAAATTGACTTCTGTGTGACACACGCGAATGGTTGAGAGCTGGGTTACTTCGTTTAATAAACCAGCAGTAGTCTGCCATCATACGAGCACTCCATTTTCCTTGATACCTGGTCTCCATATCTTTGACGAGCAAGGAGAGCGATTCCTGGTGGAATCGCTCTCCTTGCTCGTCACTCACATCCCAAAAGTTGGGAGGAAACTGATCAAGGTGATTGCAAAAAATGCACCTTGATACTCATGTTTGCTCCAAGGCGTTGATATGCATCCAGCATTTTCTCCACAATTTCTTGATAATTTGCTGACCTTTTGTTGCCAAGCACGTTTTGTACGACATCAACGAATCCTCGCCACGCATCTTCTTCAACAGGATTCAGAAAACGTATCAAGTTCGAGTCCTTCATCATCTTTCTTATATCCGGCCCGTCAAAAACGCCAACCTTCAGCTTTTCAATACTTAGTCCAGGAAACAAACGACAAATGTATTGGAAGCATTCTCCCTCCTTATCAAATTGCTTGATCAGACCCAACTTTATATGTAAAGGAGGGAGATATATCCTGTCTCTGTTTACAAGAAGCTCGTTTACGATATTCTTGTCTCCTATTTTGAGTGACTCGCGCAGCTCCCAATCCGTTTTAACCCAGTGGTTGGTTTTATCGCGACTATCCCACAAACATATAAAACACGGATGCTTCGTATAACCAGATTGCTGACCAAGAAGGAAATTGACCATTTTTAGGTCCACCCAGAGCTTCCAGTTATGTTCACTTTATTCTATACATTCAAGAACTTGTTTAATTGACTCATACGTTTCTTTCAGTGATGTGGAATAGCAAATCGGAATTGAACCGTATTTATTAGTATTGTATAATAGCATACATTTCAAACTTCGTTTTGAGCTGTCAATGAATAAGCGCCATGAGTTTGCATCATAAGCATGAAGGCCAAGCTTCAGCATTAAAGATCCTACATTATTGTAAAACAATAATGTCCTCAAACTCTTGAAAGTGTGGAAGAAATTCAATATCCTTGTTACGATAGTATGTCACATTCGTCTTTTCACAAAGAAAATTTCTTTCCTTCAGGCGCGAAGCCAGCAGCTCAGCAGATTTCTTTGAGAGATTTAAATCGCGAATTAGGTCACTCAGATAATCCTGATTGAATAGATTCGGTTCACTTGAATAACCAACATAATTAGCGCTGTTATCAAAATCCATGTCTTCACATTCAGATTTAGTTTCAGCTGATACGTCTAACAACGGATCTTTTGCCAATGATACAACTGAAGCAGGTACATCTAGCAGTTCTTTGAAAGTTGGTACTGGCTGTTCATCTGAGTGTGGTTCCGGTCGTCTGGCAGAAGGAATTGGTGGGCAGCATATACTTTTCCGATTTTTTTTGCTATATCCAACAACGTTCGTCATACAGAAATAGCAATCGTCAAAATGATTGGTAGGTTCACGCCAGATCATGGGGATTCCGAATTTGAGCTCCTTTTGTTTGCCTTCGGTCCAGCGCCATAGAGCCTCTTTGCAGGCTTTGCAGACAATGTGTGGAGCCCATGGCTTATCCTGATCGCCAAGCTTGATTTTGAAATATGTGTAGAAGGCTTTCTCGTAAAATTCATCAATCGATTTTCTGTTTTGTTCAAAGGTAAACTCTCCACATGCGTAGCAGAAAATGTCTTTATTGTTTTTACATTTTTTAGACATCTCTTTTTTATAAAAAATAACATTTTATACAATGTATTTACACCTGCAGTATATAAATAAAAGTCGCAAAATCAATATTGAAAATTTTAACACGATCAGCGGCATCCAAAATCTATGAGACAATCTACAAAAAACACAAAGATTTGTATTTATACAATTTTCTGCTACTAAAAAACTTCTATTGTTCAATTGACAAGAACACCCTCAGTGGATATCAGCACAAAAAATGTGTTGACCAGTGTAATTGATGGGTATCAACTCCCTGAGGAGTTTAGGATGCGTCAGTAGTCAACTTATACGAGTGGTAGGGGAAAAATGTACCTCAGATTTTCTAAAATGTGTACTAGAATCAATACTTCACCATTAACATTTTTCTTTTTATCACTTAACATTGTTGAATTGTAAATATTTAAAGAGAACTTTTGTAAAGGTATTTTAGTTGTGATAAGGGGAAAAGGATATAGATAGTCTAATAATAGGGTTTTTAATCTTTAGGTTTAGCGCTTAGTTACTCACACTTTAATTTCCATAAAAAGTAGGGTCTTAACTTTGTCTGAAGGAGAAAATGTCAAGAATTCTACTATACAGGAACTGGTTTCTTTGAGATGGTACGTCGTGATGTTGCCACTAGGAGGATCAAAATAAGAGATCTCTCGAATTCTGAACGTATTAGAAGAGTAATTTACAGTTTATTTCCTGAACTGAAACACTTGAAAGTTACAGATGCCCATAAAACAGGGAAAATTGCTATGGAAAATTTTGACGAAGATAGGTGTCAGACTACTGTCATAAATTCTCAGCTCTCCTCTAATCGAGCATCACTAAAATCAGCCCTTGGGTTAAGGACACAAAGAGTAGTCATGAACAGTCGGTGAGAGAAACTACCTTCATATTCCATAGGGAGCAGTTACTTTGAAGTCAAGTTACCGTAACTTCAGTTGGAATCCTTTTATAGCGACTTGGTAAGATTAACAGCATTCTGGAACTTTTTTCGAGTGCCACACACAAAATTGCTATCTTAATTTTAATTGAATGAAAGGTGTTTAAGATGGTAGCTGCTGAAAAAGAAGCCATTGATTTGCAAACCCTTAGTGGACCCAACTACCTAAAGGCGATTGTCATCCTTCAAAGAGTATTTGTAGGAAAGCTGGTAATAATTAGTGATAACATGTCTTTTATACCCACATCTGGCAGTTACTGAAGGTGACAAATGTGGGTACCTCAAAGAACGGATGTGTAATTCGTTTTTCTTTTGATAAACTTTTAAATAATGTATTACTTTTGAGATTATTAAGGTCAAACCATTTAGGCATAGTTCCTTTTTATTACCTATCATTTTAGACAAACTGCCACGTGACATCTGTTCGGAAACAAATCGAAACATAAGCAATGATATTTAGGTCATTGAAGTTCAGTTATTTTGAAGGAAACTGAAAACTCACGAAATTTGCGTAAACAGCAAACAGTTACAACACTGGGGCTACTTTAATTCAAAGCCAAGTAATTCAACTCAGGCACTTGTTCTTTTAAGTAAAGATGATCATTTTTCATGATCCTTTAATGTAATAAGGAGGCATTTCAGCTGGTCTGCAGTTTGTCAAGCACTGTAGACATGGATAGAATGACCAGTAAAGTCATGACAATGCATGGAGCACTCCACTCTAAGAATGATGTTGACAGGGTCTATGTATCAAGGTGTAATGGAGGAAGAGGTTTAATAAGTGTTGAATTGTGTGCTAGGACAGAGGAAAACAACTTGACTTCTTATGTAAAGATGCCAACTGAAAGGCTAGTGAAGGGTGTAAAGATAGCCAACATCGTTGACTGTGAAGAACCAAAGAAAAAGAATGCATTCAAAAGAGAAATTCAAAATGAACATGTTGCCAGATGGACTGGGAACAAGATGTATGGACAGTTTGTTCGTGAAATGACAGAGAACATTGATAGAGAAAGATCATGGGAATGGATGAGGAAAAGTGATCTGAAAGTTGAGACTGAAGCACTAATTTTTGCGGCACATGAGCAAACTTTTGATGACAAATGTGGTTAAATTTAACATTGATAAAACAAGGAGCAGTTCTTTATGCAGATTGTGTGGTGAAAAGAGTGAATCAATCACCTATCTCGCATGTGGATGCAAAGTATTAGCACAGGAGGAATATGAAAGAAGACATTACAACATTGCTAGTATTGTGCATTGGATGCTCTGTGAGAGGTATGATGTAAGAAGAGTTGATAAATGGTATGAGCATCATCCAGCAGGGGCAATTGAGAGCGAATCGGTGAACATTTTATGGGATATGACAATACAATGTGATCATTATATTAAAGCCAGGAGACTGGATATTTTAGTTGTGGAAAAGAATACCAAGAAAGCTTTGATTATTGATATTGCTTCATCTGGAGATCGCAATGTGAGAGAAAGGGAAAGTGAAAAAGTAGAAAAGTACAAAGACCTAAAAAGAGCGATTATGAAACTATGGAACCTAAGAAGTATTGAGGTGATACCTGTGGTTGTTGGAGTACTAGGATTGGACAATACTTGCAGCAAATTGGGATTGATTTTCGGATTGGATTATTACAGAAGATAGTTTTGTTGGGAACAACAAGAAATTTACGAAATTTGTTAGAGACTTGAGAACAGAATTATACAAAAGACCTTTGGATAAATGCGATGACCTGCTTTTTTGACTACATTCGGATTACGATCTCCCTGAGATAGAAGACTAATACAATAATAATAATAATAATAATAATAATAATAATAATAATAACAAAAGGAAATTGAATCTCTGCGGGCAGAGTTCTCAATTTTAGATGAAATCTCAAAAGGAACGGCTGTTAAAACTAGGAAAAGTAGAAAAGTTAAGAAAAAATGTCGGTTTACAGACGAAGCATCTATAGCAGAAATCAAAGAAACACTAAAACAAAAAATACAAGTTAAAGCAAAACGATTAAGAAGGTTTGATACGAGAAATAAGTTCTATCGTCAAAATAAAATTTTCAAACCCGATGCCAAAAAGTTTTATCGGGAAATAGGAAAAGGTCAAATTGAGATTAAAGATTAAAGATAAAGGTTGAGGAGTTCTGGGATAAGATCTGGGGTGACGAAAAGCTCTTTAACAAAGAAGCAACGTGGATAGAAAGTGAGGAGGAACGAGTGAGTGAAGTTGAAGAACAGGATTGGGTGAGCATTACTATGGATGAAGTCTAGGCTGCATTAAGGAAATCTAAGAAGTGGACGTCCCCTGGCATCGACAAAATTCCGAATTTTTGGTTAAACGTACTAGTACCTTCACAAGTAGAATTGGCACAATCTCTCAATGACATCATGGAGAACCTGAAGATGCACCAGAATGGCTAACTGAAGGCTTATCTTATCTTTTACCTAAATCTGATGACACTAAAAACCCTAAAAATTATCGCCCTATTACTTGTCTTACAACCACTTACAAGCTATTAACCTCAATCATTACGGAAAGAATGTACAACTTTTTAGAAATAAATTCCATCCTACCACAAGAGCAAAAAGGATGTCGAAGGAACGCATACGGATGCAAGGAACAACTATTGATCAACCGAATGATACTCGAAAATTGCAGAAAAGGAAAAAGAAGCCTCAGTACTGCTTGGATTGACTACCGCAAAGCCTTTGATAGTGTTCCACACGACTGGATCTTAAAAAGCCTTAGCATTTATAAAATTTCTCCCTATATCTCTAACTTTCTCAGACACAGTATGGGACAATGGAAAGCACGTCTTCTTCTTTCACACGACAATGGAGTAGCAGAGTCTAATTTTATTCGTATCAAGCGTGGAATTTTTCAAGGAGACTCTCTATCTCCACTTCTCTTTTGTATGTCACTGATTCCTCTTTCAAACGAGCTTAACAACACCGGCTCAGGGTATAAGATATTTGATAAAGTGATAAACCATCTGTTTTACATGGACGATTTGAAGCTGTACGCGAAAAATGATCAAG
>RDPX01000022.1:1228442-1246286 GCA_003991215.1 Morbakka virulenta
GAGAAAGCGCCTGGCGAGACGGGTAAAATCGTACTGAACAAAATCCAGAATGTCCTAACTAAGAATCCAGGATATGAACAAATTTCGTCGATCGCAGACGTGCTCTCTGGTGAAACGGCCTCTCTAGATCTCGGACTATTACCAGGCGATATCACAGGATTTAAGTATGCTCCAATCACCTCATGTGATGTAGAAAGATCGTTTTCTATCTTAAAAAATATACTATCAGATCGACGGCACAACTTGACTCCTGAGCATCTAAAACATCTACTAGTTCTCTACTCGAGAATGGACTATAAAAACGAGTTTGATGATTATTGACAATGCAATATTTTGTGAGTACATATTCTTACTTTTGTCGGCCAAAAGACAAACATTTTGTGATGCTCAAAACTGTACATAGCTTGGGTTAGGAGAAGCAAGTGATTGACTACAGTTATATATAGTGGAGGTGAAATATTATGTATACATACAATATCATGGTCTCATGATTGTATTTGCTGTTATATGTTGTATTTCTTGCTTGAGAAAGTAAATGCTTTGCAGAAAAATTTTGTTTTAGCTTATTTCTTATTGCCTATCCACAAAAAATAAACACCATATTTTGTTACCTATAGCACCATATTTTTACTTTTTAGCACCATATTTTATGTGACATAAAATGCAAAAATAAACACCATAAAAATCCGCTCTCTACTTATAGCTATTGGCTATCTAAATAACAAAGAAATTATGAAGAGTTGCTGCAGTGCTGTTCAATGTATTCTTCTACAATCTCTTTAATTTGAAACAATAAATGCTATGAAACGTAGGTTAAGCGTTGTCGCTGTAGTGTGCCAGGTTATTGCTGGGAATATAGTCGGTTGAAACTTTCAACACTTGACATCTTACTATTAGAATTACACTTCAGGACAAGAGAGAGTGGGATCTGTTTGATTAGCACAACAGAAGATGCTAGTACCAACTGGGCATGGCCTTCATAATCACTGATAAAATATGGAGTCACTACAGCACCTGCTCATTGAATAAGAATGGCATAAAATCTTACCATAATGGTGTGAGTTAAATAAAAAAAAAGGATTTACTTATTATGTTAAACATGTGACGTGAAATGCACTAATTTTTAATACAATGCCTTTGAAATGTTCAAGGCTGTCTTCCAGTGTTATGATAACGGTAGCTGTTGTTTAACGCATTAGTTTTTCGTTTTAAATTTTATACTTTCATAAAATTATAATTTTCTATGTAAAATTTTATAAGTTTATAATTCGATAAGTTAACAATATGATACTTTTTTAAGGTATAAGCTTTTTTACGCCTACGAAATTATAGTTTTATACGTTCAAAAACTTATATGTTTATCGATATATTAGTTCATTAGTTTAAAAGCGCACTTTTAGTCTTTTCTTGTCCCTCACTGTCCCTTACCGTCCCTCTTGCCCCTCTTACCCATCTTACCCCTCTCTCCTCCTCTTGCACCTCTTATGCAGTATTAACAAAAATATCTCTACTTTTATTGTGTATATATTTTGTTATTTATTTTTTATATTAATAATTATGGATAATAGAGCAGTCTGTTAGACTTATTTGGAGAAAAGGAAATTAGTATATCCATAAGATTAGTGACTAATAAACAAACCTCCTCTTTTATAAAGAAAATGCATTAACAGAAGGTAAACTTGTATAGAAATGTAATATAAACCTCTGTAGATGCTACACAGAAACACTCTGGATCATTACATAACCTTAAGTGGACTAAAGACGCCATTCAACCATATCTCTTAGACAGGGACAAGAAATAGGCTTAAGTAATAGGGTATTTTTAATCATGACAAGCACAAGTTCCCATGGGTGCAGCAGGCATTTGATTGAGTGTACAACATAATAATGGATCTTTGCTTCACAATATGCATATCAAATCAAAATCGAAATCCGACTTGCTTCATCACGTTATTTTCTATGTCTCTTAATAACCCCCATTTAAGACATTTTTGGATTGTAGGTTTTAATGCACAGCCTGTGTTAGGCGCAAGGTTTCAATGTATCTTAACACAAAGTGTGGGCCCACACTGTTGCCTGGTTGAACTGGTTTTTTAATTTTTGACCTTTATCTTCTATAATGAACGTAGAAGACCCATTTTTTGCTCCCTGACTGTGATTCCAAACATAACCTTTAACCATGTCATATATACCCCTTTTGGTTTTGGCCATTCCCCAAAATGTTTTAGAGTAACAGAAGAATATATTTCGGTTTTGTACTTTACCCGGTTAAAATTAAGTTTCAAATTATATGTCTCTATATATGCTAACACACCAGCATTCCCATTTTCCTCCCGGAGGCACATCCAAACAGTTACCTTCAAAAATTAAATAGACATTTTTTACAGCAGAAAAACGTGAACCCCTTAGTTGTCTGGCTAATTTATTTTATTATTGCAGTCTATATCTTGGGTAATGGCACACATAGCACATTTTTAGGCCCTATAGGACAATCTAGCTGCTGTATAAATAAGTAATATTCATGTTACTTAGCTTTTTTTTTGTTTTATCTTTTGTTTTTGTTTTTTTAACGTCATTTTCCCCCAGAAATTGGGGTTCAGACGGCGCCCTTCAGAAGGACTTTGTTTTGTCAGTGAGAAATTTTTTGGCCGGATGCCCTTCCTGACACCAACCAATGGCTTTTTCTTTCGTAAACTTCAAAATTCTTCTCGCCTGCTCGAGGAGTCGAACCAGAACCTCTTGTTAACTGCAAAACTACACTAACCTGTAAGCCACATCTCCTCATTTCCTAGTTACCTAGTGAGCCGGTCTAAGTACCTTGACAACAAATTGCGATCTTTTTACCTTGACTTTTAATTCAAGATTGTTAATCGATAATTACAGTCATGAACAAAAGTTTAAGACCAAGCTCAAAATTTCACGAAAATGACAATATCATCGCATTTAAACAGGACAATTGGTTTTATTTTTCATAAAATCTTCATATTGCACAGAAAATATGTCACTAAATGGAATTTTGTTTTCCATGATCATTCAATTCTCCAAAATTCAATATTTTGTATATTCTTCCTTGTTTCTGATTACAACCCCCTTACGCCTCGGCATACTCTCTATTGAACTTTGGCAATACTCCTTCGAGATTTCTCTAGCCCAGAATTCTTTTATCACTCTAGCCAACTCTGGAGCAGTTGACGATTGTTGTACCTACACTTCATTCTCCAATACCATCCAAAAATTTTGAATTGGATTGTGGTCAGGGCTATTTCCCGGCCACTGGAGCACTTTGACTTTGTTTGGAGCCAGAAACGTGGTTGCAACTTTGGAACGATGAAATGGCGCTCCACCCTGCATGAGAATATTGCAGTAATGGACTTCCATGTGAAGTTTGAGTTTATCTGACAACACAACTCGACATTCTTCGGTCTTTTCATAGTGGTTTCTGAGGTCAAAAAGTAGAGACCACTGACCCCGTTCTTGGACATTGCCCCCCAATTCATCAGACTTGGGGGATATGTCAGTGTCGACATCGTAGATTTATCATCATATCGCTTGCCAGCTAGTCTTCTGACATGGCACATGCGAACTGCGAACTATCGAAGGATAGGCTCGCCTGAGAATAGTACCCTGCCCCATTGTGCATTCATCCAGTGGCGATGTCTCAATGCAAATGCCAGGCGCTTGACTTTCATTGTATGTGTAATCCGTGGTTTTATTGTTAGTTGGTAGAATTTCAAATGAAATTCTTTCGATAAACAAAGAGAAATTGTCAGACTCACTTTGCACCCTCAGCATTTCTGCCCTGATTGTCTTCATGAAACTTGTTGGAGACCGGACAATCATCCTTTTCATCAAGATGTCATCGTGCTTGGTGGTGCTTCTAGGTCTTCCATTCTTCCGATCCTCGTATATTCCTAATTCTTCATACTTGACGATCACCTGATGCACGGCTGACTTGCTGACGTTCAATTTTTTGCAATGCTGCTTTCTGTCAACTTTTGACTGCGTAGGGCTATGCGGGCCCTCTGAACGGCAGTCAGGGCTTTTTTTCGCCCCGTTTCAGCTATTCTCCAAATTTCAAAATATCGGCAAAAATGACTCCAGGTACATCAAAATCTTTTGTCAATTCTTATATAAAACCGACCTTTATGTTTACCTCTCCAGTGAATATGAACATGACTGAGGCACAAACAAGGAAACTAAAGTCATTAGGTGAAAGAGTGAATAATGTCTCAAAAGACCTGACTATAGACTTTAAGGAAGAGATCGAAAAACATGCTGCAGTTGTTGTCCGAAAATGCATTGATGGTACCATTTGTCCAAATTTTGAAAACTATTTTAGATTTAGAACATATACTGCAAATACACGGAACAATGGTATTTCTATAGAACTTCCACACTGTAAGACTGAATTCTCAAGGTCTGCATTTTATTTCATGGAAGCAAGAATAAATAATTGCCTCCCTATCCACCTACGAAATCTTGACAATGATAAATTTTTTACTCAATTAAAAGCTTTTTGGTAACATTGTATATATTTTGGATACATATAGATATTTCATTGCTATTGTATTCTCAGTTTGTGTAAATATCCTTTCTACCAGATTAGTTTGCACTTACTGTGAATGCAATGGCAATTATCAAATTATATCATTTTATTTATTTCTAGCTTATTTTTTTAATTTTGTTTTTATTCTCTTTCCATTTCTTATTGTCACAGGACACATATTTGTAGCAGTGCAAGAGCACTGAAATGTTCATCCTGTTTAAATATTCAGAATAAATAAATAAATAAAATAAAATAAAAACGAGGTGTTGACAGCTAAGATACCATTCAAAGGAACAACGAAAATTAAAACAGTTGATATGATGCAATCAGGACAACTGGCTGATGCAATCTAATCCAATCTAATGTATGTAATGTAACCTTATGTATGTCTCATTTACATTTTTAATTTCAGTTTTATTACCGCGGCTTCTTTAGTTCATGTTTTTAGCAAAGCGATTCAATTTTATCTTTCTAAAGTTGATAAAATGACGAGCGACTTATCTTCTCACTCTGAAAATACAGCTAAGTATTGCTGATAATTTTTATGGCAATATCTGTTATTTGATACGGGAAACTCTTTCTTGGACTGCGTATCTTGTCCGAAAGGCTAAAAAGGTGGATATATGATATGGGCAGTGAAATTAAAGGGAAAGACCTACAAACCAGAAATTATTTTTGGAAAAATTGATCAGCATCCCCTAAAGCGTAGGAAACAAGGGATGAATCAAGACACAATTTGATTTTGATTTAACTCTTTTATAATGAGGGCAATGATTCAATGCTATTGTAACCATTTAACCCTATTGCCCAAGGAGCTTGTTATACTTTTGCTAGTAATAAATAAAAACAGTTTTTACAACAAATGTATTTGTATTTGTCGCTTCTATTGTCGTCATCAGCTCCTGCGACGTGCCCACAATCAGCATCTCAGTGCCATCTCAAGATTGAAATACAGATACCTTTTCTCAATAATTTTCAAATGAGTAAGATTTTCATTGAAACATCAGCACCTTTAATTTTTTTTAAAAGGAGCCAGTGAAAACCGGGCATAAAATAATAAAAAAATTGATATAAAATTATACTCTTTATGTAAGATATTATAGATTGGGAAAATATAAAATTGTAATAAAGAGAAATATCTACTTGCACATAGCCACTTGCTCGATTTGCTTTTACAAAAAAGGATCATATTTGGAATTATGTGCCAGTGAAAAATATGCTTCACAAATATTTTGCTTAAATTTTAGGTTTTACCTAGAAAAGGTATTTCTGAATGAATAGAATTAGCTTCATTTGTAGTACGAAGAATAAACACATAGCACAAACTAAACGTAAGATCTTCAGATTCAGATTCAGATACAGATACCTTTTCTCAATAATTTTCAAATGAGTAAGATTTTCATTAAAACATCAACAACTTTAATTTTTTTTAAAAGAAGCCAGTGAAAACCGGGCATAAAATAATAAAAAAATTGATATAAAATTATACTCTTTATGTAAGATATTATAGATTGGGAAAATATAAAATTGTAATAAAGAGAAATATCTACTTGCACATAGCCACTTGCTCGATATGCTTTTACAAAAAAGGATCATATTTGGAATTATGTGCCAGTGAAAAATATGCTTCACAAATATTTTGCTTAAATTTTAGGTTTTACCTAGAAAAGGTATTTCTGAATGAATAGAATTAGCTTCATTTGTAGTACGAAGAATAAACACATAGCACAAACTAAACGTAAGATCTTCAGATTCAGATTCAGATTCAGATACCTTTTCTCCATATTTCTCAAATAAGAAAGATATTCATTGCAACATCAGCATCTATAATTTTTTCTATGGCTGTCGTGGTTCTAGCCAAGTAAAAACAAAATGCAGTGTCAGCTCACCCAAGATTGACTCAGGGAGTCAATCAGCTCTAGAGCTGATTAACTACCTTGTAGCTAAGGATTATTCCTCAGGACAACGAAATGCTTTCGTGTGAAAACCTCTGACTGAAAAATCAGAGACAATTTACTTAGAAAATATGATGAAGAACTTTTACACTTATTGACCTGAAGGAGGAGAATATATTTTGCCACAACATGTTATACTACTGCCACATGTTGAGCTCTATCAAAATTTAACCTTTACTTTGTTCATCTATTTTCTATACATACAAATATCCTGAAATCTGGAAATTGTACTAAATAATCAGAGGAGAAAAAACATTAACTAGCTTAACGGACGTAGGAAAGTAGAAAACCATGATTTTGTCAGAAACAGGTATTAAAATTTAGTCGCTTTGAATGGTGCTTGTTACAGGATACCAGATCTATGACTCCTGTTGTCTTGCTGTGAAAAAATAATCTGAGCATCCTCCATATAAAATGAATTTATACATGTAAACTTTTTGGCTAAGTGATATAGTTATTAGATAATGTGTTTGCAGAAAGTTTTGGTACTTTGTGTACTGGTAAAAAAGGCACTGAGCATTGTCGATTGTTTCAGGCACTGGTAAGATATGGTAACATAACAGTGTTAATGTGATTAATGGAAGGACATCATTTAAATTTGTTTAGTAATAAGTTACTTGTACCAACAATTATACAAAATATAGCAATTGACTCCCTTGCCCAAAATATAGCATGGTAGCTTTTGATCACTTAGGTCACTTTATAAAAGTAAAGTACAACTGGATTATATTATTTTCATAGCTAAATGGGAAAATAGTGCAAAATAGTGGCAGTATTATATAATCATTTGTAAACGTTGGGTCAAATGATCATATTGTCTCTACTAAATCCAACTGAGTCAAATTAGGCAAAATTTTGGAACATTGGTCCATATTGCTGGACAGTACTCAAGATAAACTCCAATACTTGTTACAGCTTCGTTAATCAATTGAGAAACAGATCCACTGAACTATAAGACGCTGTCAACAAAAAGTACGAAGAAAACTTTCAACCATTTTTACCTGTCTGGCAAGTAGAGACCGCTGGACAAATCATTCAATTTCAAGTGAAGAAATAAAACCTATCCATCTCTCCAGCTATTTATTCATCCATATCTATCTATTTATCTATCCATCTATTTATCAATACATTTGTATATCCATCTACCTATCCATCAATCTATCTATACATCTGTATATCCACCTACCTATCCATCTATCTATCCATTTATCTATCTATCTATCTATCCAGCCATCTTTCCATCTATCTATTTGTCCATCTAACTATCTTTTTATTCATGTAGCTTATTGTGCAAGATTGGAAATTATATCAGTCCAAAATCTTCTTAACTTTCATGCCTGCAGTACTTCACATGCATCCAAGGGCCTCGTATTCGCTTGATGAAATTGTTCATAAACCTTGTTCTTTGTCTTCATTTCTTCCCTCTTCTTCTAATTTTCTCTTCAGTACACATTATTCGAGTTTCTTTTCTATTAACGTAACCTGAAAATCTTATTTGCTTTCATTTTCTTAAGTTCTCTTTCTGTATTTGCCTTTCTTAATACTCTTTTGTCGATCAAACTGTCAATCAACAATATACTAAGCATAGAAGGCCCAATTAAAATTGTAAAATTCTACGTCTTGCTTCACAATTATGCATCTATGTATGATCAATTTAAAATACCAGCCGTTTTAATAACCCAAATACTAACTTGAAACGAACTAAATACCTTTAAAGTAAGATCAATGTTATCACAAATCTAAACTAAAAGCATTAAGCCAAAAGAACCAAGTGAAACTATGGCAATAGTAGGTCAAATATCTACTTCTTAAATTACCTAAAAATCCGAGATGAAGAAATAGTATCTATGTATTTAATATCTAGTATCCACCTAAAAGTATGAGAACTTGAAATGGTTCTGGCTTAGATGAGGTATCATTTAAGTATGAAAATTGAATGAATTTTAACACATCCTACTATAGCTGTGTAATCAAGTTAATAAACAGCACCCTGTAGGCAGACGAATATTGGCGAATATCCCCACACTCAACTAGCTAGAAGAGGTAAGGTAAAACTGCAGAATCAATCCGATAAATCACAACTCCAATTTTGTGTATTTCCTGGCATTCAATCAATCTATACATAATATTTCAACTATAACTTGAAATCCTATTCTAACTTCATTCTATTTCAGTGCAACGAATCTGCAATTAAGCAATTGACAACTGAACTCATTTAACAAATACCCCATCATATGATTCAGACTCTTGGCAATAACAACATTAAATGCTTTAAAACATAAACGACAGGATATTAGTAGTGGTTTTCTAAAATCTCTGGATTCTTTAACGCACCGCAGTACTTGTCAGATTCATGCACACAGAGATAAGAACTACCTAAGTAAATTCAATAAAATGGGAATTGTTGGTAAGACAATACATGTAATCTGAAAGAAAATGCAGCAGCCACTAAATTTGTTAATGAATAAACCTGAATAAACAGACTACTACTATGCTCGTAAGTAAGAATTTACCACATGACCCTCTCCTTGGCCTGTTAGGGACAAAGCATAAGCTGAGACTTCCAGCGAGAATGTTTCGCTGACGCTCTGCAGATTCTAATCCCACTCTCTTTCACATTCTTCCCTTCATTTACATACAACATTTCTTTCTTACTTTTCTTTCCATTCCGAGCTTCCTCACCTAATTAATGTAGAACATCACATCTATAAGGGAAAAAGTTTCTGCAGAGGTCTGCTCAAAATTTCTGATTTGTCCTTACCCAACTTGTTTACCTTTGCTGCTCTGATCTGCTTATCCTTACCTTTCATGACCTCTTTAGATGAATGAACTCTTGAGCACCATTATATACTAATTTTATATCTTTTGTCTTTATCGTTTAGATTCTAACATTGTAAGAATATTACTGAATAATAAAAGTAAATGGTTGAAACCTATCTATGTTAGAATCTTAAAGAATTTTATCACTACACGATGCCTGCAGTTCAATGCCCAATCGATGGCTGGACGTACAGCACTCCAGACCTGGATCCTACAATCGTCGCTGTTCTAATCACAGCACACACCACCACACACACTGCTGCTTCCTCGCCTGCAGGATCACTGAAAGTGGAATGAGTCAAACGACCAACGATTACATCTGCTGGCACCACCTCTGATTGGCAATACTTCCAAACAAGATGGGAAGAAAATGTTGCAGCGACTAAATTCGACGGAAAGGACAAAGTACTCCAACTTCTCGAGTGTTGCGATGAGACACTCAGAAAAGACCTTACCAGATCCAATGTGGGACTTTCAAATAAGACTGAGCAAGAAGACTTACTCGCAATTAAGGCTCTTGCAGTTAGAGACGAAAATGTTATGATTTCTAGAGTCGCACTCAACGACATGCGCCAAGATAGAGAAGAGACTGTACGTTCCTTTTGTGCTAGACTTCGTGGACAAGCCAGCGTGTGTCAGTACACCATCAAATGCTCCAACTGTCAGCAATATGTGGACTCTACAGAACCAATACTTCGAGATGCCCTTTGCAGGGGCATGGACAGAGAAATCCAGCTCAATTTGTTGGGAGACACGAACCAAGACATGAAACTCAATGAAGTCGTCCATTTTGTCGAGGCCAAGGAAACAGGCAAACGCTTCGCCAGCAAGCTTTTAGAAAATCAGGCTACTGGCAACTCAATCCACAGCTCCTACCGCAAGGCCCGGTCCACTATTCCATCAAAGCAATCTTACTACGACCAGGGCAACCCTCTATGTTCCTACTGTAGTAAGAAGGGCCACGGCGAGAAGCAATCAGCACAAAGACGAAGAACTACCTGCCCAGCCTACAACCACCAATGCACTCAATGCAATCGACTACACCACTTCGAGGATGTATGTAGGAGCAAGGGAGCAAAGACAAGCCCAAGCCCAAGAAGGACGTTCAGAATGCGCCTAATCACCAGTTTGCCGTCTACGACTTTCTCTGCTCTGCCGCAGTTAACACTATCTCTGCAGATCATCATATTTACCAGAAGGAGACCAACCAGTGGAAACGACACACATCCAGCCCACAGCCCTTCATAAAACTCTCGGTCAGAGTAGATGACCAGAACTATATTGACCCTGGCTTCAAACCTATTGTAAACAACCCTGAAAGCACCATCCTCGTCCCTGCCATGGCAGACACCGGCTGCCAAAGTTGCCTCGCTGGTTTCACAACTGTTCAACGACTCGGCTTGACGAAAAGTGATCTCATCCCAGTCAAGATGAAGATGCATGCTGCCAACGACAAACCAATCAATATACGTGGAGCCATCATCCTCCACATCTCTGGTGTCGATCAGAACAACAACATCACCGAAACCAGACAGATGACCTACATCACAAAAGACTTCAACAACATCTTCCTCGGCACATCTGGCTGCATTGACCTTAGCATAATCTCCGAGAACTTCCCTACCGTGGGAGGAATATCATCGTCATCCGTCAATTCAATCAGTGACAACCAACCACCGTGCAACTGCCCAAGACGAGAGCTCCCTCCGCCTTTACTACTGAGCTTCCCTTCCCAGCATCAACCGAGAATCGTGCCAAACTTCAAGAGTATCTCCTTAACTACTGCAAGTCAAGCACCTTCAACACTTGTGAGCACTAACCTCCCTCGCACATGAGTGGTCCACCACTGAAGCTTCGCATCGATCCAACTGCTGAACCTGTCGCCCATCACTCACCAATACCAGTACCAGTAAGTACATTGGCAGGAGAAGGTGAAAGCTGACCTTGACAGAGACGTTTGCCTCGGAGTCATTGAACCTGTCCCAGTTGGCGAGCCCATCACTTGGTGCGATCGTATGGTGGTTTGTTCGAAGAAAAATGGGGAGCCTAGACCATAGACCTTCAACCACTAAATGCTTATGCTACTCGTGAAACCTATCACACTCCATCTCCGTTTCATCAGGTCCGCACTGTACCAGAGGGAGTAAAAAAGATGGTATCAGATGCATGGAACGGATACCATAGCGTCCCCCCTAGCCAGAAGACAGACACTTCACTACCTTCATTACACCTTGGGGGCGTTATCGCTACTGCACAGCTCCACAAGGCTAGGTTGCCTCCGGTTATGCCTACACGAGACACTTTGACGACGTTGCTGCTGAATTCCCAAACAAGATCAAGATCATTGATGATGCCCTCCTCTGGCATTATTCCCTGGAGAAAAGTTTCTTTCAAGCTGTCAGATGGCTCGAATTGTGGGGTAACAACAGTGTCATTCAAAACCCAAACAAGTTCATCCTTGGAGCCGACACAGTTGATTTCTCTGGCTTCAAGACCACCCCAACAGAAGTCCAACTTAGCGATGACATTCTATGTGCAATCAGGGACTTCCCCAAACCCAAGAACATTACAGACATCGGCTCCTGGTTCGGACTTATAAACCAGGTGGCTCACATATTCAGTATGGCATCACACATGCAACCGTTCCATGACCTTCTTAAACCGAAATCAACCTTCTACTGGGATGACAACCTACAACAATCGTTTGAAGAATCCAAAAACAAGATCATCAAGGAAATAAAAAACGGTGTCCTTATCTTCGTCAAGTCCTAACCTACCTGTCTTGCTACTGACTGGTCAAAATTGGGTATCAATTGTTGTTTATTCCAGAAACACTGTACATGTGACAGCATTAAACCCTTTTGCTGTCCAACTGGTTGAAAAGTCATACTTGTCGGTAGTAGCTTCACCACATCAGCTGAGTCGAAATATGCACCCATCGAGGGGGAAGCTCTTGCTGTCACCTACAGTTTGGACAAGTCGAGACACTTCGTTCTTGTTTGTGACGACCTCACGATAGCTGTTGACCACAAACCCCTTCTCGGATTGTTCTCCAAGAGATCTCTACATGACATTCCGAATGGCCGTCTACGTAACTTGAAGGAAAAGACTCTCCGCTATCTCTTCAAGATGCATCACATTCCAGGAAGGAAACATCGCGCACCAGACTGCACATCACGACATCCCAGTGGGCCCAACAACCCAGAGGTCGACGTTCTTCCAGACGACATCTCAGCAGTTTCAACAGAAGAGGGATTCGGACCACCGCCTGCTCATGAAGTCCTTGCAGCTGCAATCACTGGAACCTCTGATTCCGATCTCACCTTAGAGGAAGACATCAGATCGTCCCTCACAGCTGCCTCCTCGGGTAGCAACTCTATCCATCACTTGGGATATGGTGAAGTTAGCATCTACAAGTGAAAATGACATGAGAGAACTGGTATCCTTAATCAAAGACGGATTCCCAGACAAAGCGAGCGACCTCCCACGAATCCTTCAACGCTATCATCAGTTCTGCAATAACTTATGGACAATGGAGGGGCTACCAATCTACAACGAAAGAATTGTCATCTCGTCTTCCCTGCGACCACAAATCCTCGACAACCTTCATGCTGCCCATCAAGAAGTCACATCAGTGATATCCCACGCTGAAGCATCTGTGTTTTGGCCTGGTATAACCAATGACATCAAAGACAAGCGTTCGCGATCCCATCACTGCAACATCATGGCACCATTCCAAACTCACCAACCACAAACGCCACCTTCTCTTCCTGAGTATCCATTCCAACCCATCTGCTCGGACGTCTCCCATCACACGGGAAACATCTACCTCATCTCTGTCGACCATTACTCCAACTGGCCGATCGTCGAACGATCGAGTGAAGGTAACAAAGGACTAGCAAAGGATCAAAATCCTTCGCCATTCTTTCGTCACATATGGCATTCCAGATGAACTCTCGTCAGACGGCAGTCCGAAATTCATTGCTGGGAACACCAAAGACTTTCTCAAATCCTGGGGTGTTCAACACTGCATATCGTCCGTCGTTGATGCGCCATCTGAAGGGACCCATCAGCTCACAAGACGCGCACACTGGACCATCTACTGACTCGAGACATGCATCTACGACCCCTTCAAGCTCTCCCAGTCCCAACACCTTGAAGGTAACCCCTACTCTCCGTAGGTCTACACGTCACCGCAAGCCACCAACATACCTTGAGGATTTTGAACACTGAACAAAACAATTCGTTAAACATTGGACGTGACAATTGGTTGAACAATGAGTGTCGCAATTTATTGAACAATGTCAGACACTCACGGTGTCATTACTTTACTTCATGGACACTGAGTGTTGCATTTCACATATGCTATACGTTACAATTTATCCTCACAAATCTCCTTGCAAGACCCTTATTACTGGGGGGAGATAGAGGAGAATGAACTCTTCAGCACCATTATATACTTATTTTATATCTTTTGTCATTATCGTTTAGATTCTAACATTGCAAGAATATTACTGAATAATAAAAGCAAATGGTTGAGACTTATCTACTCTTCAACGATACCCATTTTCCACAACCTCTCTTCACATGGCCTTGACTTACTTGATGCTCATCTTCTGTTTTTAGAGTCCATGTTTCGGCAGCATAGGTGGCTATCGGGACAATAAGAGCATTATGTAACCTCAGTTTGACTTGATAAGATAAGTCTTTCCTGTTCCAAACATTTTTCTTCAATCTGCCAAAAGCAGTGCAAGCCAAAGCAATTCTGCGTTTTACATCGCTGGATACATCTGGTACTAAAGACCCAAGAAAGATAAAGTCATTAACATTTTCAAATCTTTAGTCTTGAGATTTCTCTTAACAGGTTTTCTAGTTTTCCTTCTTGAAATAATGTTCGCACATTCCATGTACCAATGTTTGTTACACTTGGGCAACCTTCGGGCAGATTACTATCGCACCCCTGATTCACCCGGACTAGGGGTCGGATATTATTTGATTGTGTGTTCATTTTAGGTTTTTTGAGAATCTGTTATGATCATGAACTTTCTCAAGGTATATCTGATGAAGTTTAAGAATAGCTTGTCGCAGATTATCCACAGACACAGAGGCCATCTTAACCAGGGAGCCGACGGGTTCCGTACAGACGCTTCTGGATTTCCATTTGCTAGTTTGAAATAAGAGTTTGCTCTTCTCCTGGAAAGGTTGTCTGCCAAGACTTTAGAGCCCTGTCTACCCAATATAGTGAGAAAAGTGGTTTTAAGGCGCCAGTAACTCGCCTTCGCCTCTTCTCCTTGTCTGTTCCATAACATCTCCGCCACGAGAAGGCCAGGAGTTGGACTTTGGTTGTCAGAGACTGTTTGAGACACTTGCCATAATAGAGCATATCTTGGGAAGCAGACTCTCAGGTCTGCTTCCACCCTGGCAATAACAACCTTTTGGAGACTTACTTCACATGGTCATCTTGAATAAAAACTACCTCTCCGATTTTTACTTTGGCAGATGATTTTGAGTTTCTTTGATAAGCTTCTCCTAAATCTGGAAGGTATTCTTTCGGCCACCTATTCCGAAAACGAAAAGTCCTCTCGTTAAATACAGAAATTACTTAGACTTATTTAATTGGGAGTAATCATCATCAAAATATCAATAGTTTGAAAGACATTTGGTAAGACATGTTAATATTCTTCTAACTAATAAACGAGAAGGGGTTAAAACTCTACCCCTGTTAGTATAGCACCAAGCTCATCATAGGTAAGTCTCACATTTCTAATATCTTCTCTGAGACATCTCTTTATACAGCCTGTCAATCATTCAAAATTTCCTCCTTGTTTCCACTTAAGTTTACGAGACTGCAAAAAAAATTTACAACTTGAGTGTCTCTTGCAAGACTTTTCGACAATTTTTCTGTCGACTTAAATATTTTAGCATTATCCGAATTTATTAACAATGGTGTTCTTCTCCTGTCACAAAAGCGTCGCAGACAGTTCAAAAACGTTGATGCTGATAAATCCCCGATAAGCTCTGGACGTAATGCTCTGGTTACACAACATGAATACAAACATAATATTTAACCATCTTAACCTTGTCTTGCTTTACATACAGAGGACCAGCTGAAATGTGACACTTCATTGCTGAAGTGGGTTGCTTCGTCCACTTTATATTCAAGAAGTGGTGTTGTTTGGGGCTCTCTAAATGGTTTGGTTTCCAATTTCTTGCATATTTCTTGCTTTTACTCCAGAATGATGACTTCGTATGACAATCTATTATCATCAACTCTGAAATTCTGTATTCCCTTGGTAAATATATTGGATACTTCGAAGAAATTGGCATATCAACATTCTTCAATATTCCTTTGTGCACTAAAGCACTATCCACATCTACGATGTTCATCTGACAAGCAACCTCTTTACAATTTACATTATTTTTGAAGGTTAAATATGCTTGTTGAAGCCAGTGTTTTTATACTTGCCTAATGTCTATCATACTTACACTGCTTCTCTTTGGTTTTGTTCCTTCCATTTTACCTTTCAGATTTCTAACACATACATAAGCAAATGCACTTACTCTTAACAACTTTCCAAAGGAGCTGTACCTGTTAACATCTATAACTTGCCTAATATTCTCGGGTTCTTTTAAAATTGCTGCTAAAACATTAACTTTCTTTCTCCCTTCGCCTATATCCTCTGATTCATTAAGAACTAAGGTTATGGAACACTCATTTCTCCTTATTTTGTGCCAGCTTGGTCCAATGCACCACAATTTGGTGGAATGGACCAAGTTTGGCGCGCAGATAAAAATTTCCCACAGTGTGTGCTGTAATGTTTACTCCCTTTTCCTATGAAAAGCGACTTTGAAATAATAAAGACTTTCGTGGTATCACAGTTGCAGTTATCACGCCAAAAGCTTAACTAATTGATATTCCTATCACACCAAATAGGTCAGGATCAGGGCACTAAACGACGTGACTATCAAGGTGTATAATCTAATAACTTTTCAGAAATTTTCTTTTTTGTTGATTTCTTCAAAGTATTTGTTTTTTTTCCAACATTTTTTCATGAAATTATGAAAAAATAGTCAACCTATGAGATATCAAATAAAAACATTTGCTACCATTATAGTTTTCTTTTCAAAGTACGAGCTCAAAGGTGAAATCACTTGATAGATATATCGAATTTGCCGATACCATAACGGGATTACAGTGACCCATTTGCCCATCTTATCTTTATCATATGGCAAGAGCTGGTATTGACACAACCCTTTAATATAGAGTTACACCAAGGATTTACCTTGCCTAAGTAAAGAGCAGGCATCATATAGCTAATAAGGTCATCTTTGCGCAATGTTTTGATGATAGAGGAATATCAGGGGAGTACCTTAAAGATGCTACATCACTCCTTCACAGCATTAAAATTATGAGGAAAAGAAGTCTCTCTATCAATGCAAACAAAAAAATTGACCTGTCAAAACCATATGTATTTGAGAGCATGAAAATTTAAAATGGTGAAAAGATAAGACCAATTTATTATTTCATATCCCTGGGTATATTAGCTGTTACGAGGATGATGTTGGTATATGACTTGGAAAACCTTGGGGAAAAAAATAAAAAAAACGAGTGACGTCAGGGTATGGAAGAATGAAGAAGAAAGCCTGCAGCACTATTCGTAAATGTATTAATGGAAACGTTTGTAGCCAGTTCAGCAACTACTTTCAAGTTAACACACACGTTCGAGTTACAAGAAATAATATCTTTTCAATAAAACTTCTCAAGATAAAACTTGAAATAGGTCGTCAGTCGTTCTATTACCAAGGTTGTCGACTTCTGTTTAAAATACGAAAAAGAAGAAGATTATAAAAATTTTACTAAGAAATTAGGCATGATTTTCAATATAAAATTATTTCAAACAGCACCTTTGGAGTTTATAGGTTTTTAGATTTTAGTGATTACTTCCTCTAATTTTTCGCTTTTTAATTTAGGCTCGTTTTTCAGCATTTTCAGTGTCCTTCTATGTTCTAATAGCATTAGATCAGCCTTGAAGCAGTTTTTAGCTTCCTATTCTTATTATGATTTTCCTTTTTCCTTTTTGTTTACTAATGTGTCAAAACAGGACCACACATAGCATTTTTTACAGAATATATAAAACACTGATGTTTATATGTATATTTTGCATATATGAATTGTATTCTGTATAAATATTTATTTAATAATAATAATAATAATAATAATAATAATAATAATAATAATAATAATAATAATAAAACTTCAACAAAATGGATAAGATCTGGAAATTCCACCTGTCAGACCAACTAAAAAGATGCTTTTTCAGAGCTACAGTAGATCTTGTACTGATATTTGGCTCTGTTACATTTACATGGATATTGACATTAAAACCGGTGAAAAGGCTAGATGATTCCTTAGCTATAATGCTACGAACAGCTTTGCACAGATCTTGGACAAAAGATCTTGTAAGCCAGGAACCATTTAGCAACATTTCCTATATAAGTTAAACAGTTCAAAAATTAAGATAA
>RDPX01000022.1:1246576-1272104 GCA_003991215.1 Morbakka virulenta
GCCACAATTACCTCCAGATCACCATTGGGCAAGGTGTAGTACCTGTTAGCCCACTCCGAAACCTTGAAATACCGGGTTGACGTCCGGCGAAGTTAAGTTTGTTTCAAGGGTAGGCGAAGCGCTCTTGAGCCTTGGTTGCCAATCGTCTTGAGATGGTGTCTCGATAAAAATACCGGCGGTTGTGTAACCTAAAAATCACTAAACTTCTTACCGATAATTGGCGGCTACTAACAGCTGTCCTGCTGCCTTGTAGGATATGCCTCTTTAGGCAAAGGCTAGAGGAAGGAAACCTTATTAGAAAATCTATGGAGAAAGGAACCGGCCACCCTACTTCATTATTCCGGCAAAGTTACCATGATGAATGCTGATAGAAATTCGAAGATAAACGACGTCAATGGTACTCATGGACAATCAGTTCAGAGAACCTCGTCCGGTAGGCGTGGAGGTCGGTCATGGGCCCGAGTCGACTGTCATCCAGTTAACATGACAGATCATCCACAGAATCTGAGAATATTACGAGAAAAATATAATCGTATAGCAGCTTGAAACATTAGAACGCTATTTCAACCAGGAAAACAAGACCATGTAATTATGGAGATGGACAGGCTCAAAATCAGTAACCTAGGCCTGAATGAGGTCCAATGGACAAATGCAGGGCAATTCAAGAAAAACGATAAGACAGTGATCTACCCAGGTGGTGAACAGCATCAGCGGGGTGTAGCCTTGACTCTAAACAAGGAATTCTCGAAGTCAATTATAGCTGTATGGCCAAAATCAGATCGTACACTTCTAGTAAAACTTAAATCTAGTCCAGTAAAAGTCAATTTGTTAGTCGTATACGCACCCACAACAGACGCCAATGACACAGAGATGCAAATCAAATGAAGTGAACATTGTGCTGGTGACTTTAATGCCAAAGTAGGCTGTAAACAACGGGGTAAAACAGTTGGGCCTTTCGATCTGGGAGTGAAGAATGAACGTGGAGAACGTCTTATCCACTGGTGTGAGGAGAAAGAAATTGCAATAATGAATACTTGGTTTGACACCCACCCTCGTCACAGATACACTTGGATTAGCACAGGCGATCAGACACGCAATCAGATTGATTACATTCTACTCAGCAAAAGGTATCGCTCAGCAGTATCGAAAGTCAAAACTTATCCAGGAGCAGATGCAAACAGTGACCATAACCCTGTGGTAGCGACAATCAAACTACATATTAAAAAGCTCAAACCAACACCAAAACGTGAACCAACATTCATGTTCAATACTCTTAAAATATCAGAAGCCCGAAAGAAATTCTGTCAGGCTGTGATAGTTTGTGTGCAAGAGTGTGAACCTTTAGAATCTCTAACACGACTTTGGAACAATTTGTAAGATTCCATAATCGAAGCAGCGAATGAGCATATCCCAAAAGAAAAACGAAAAGGCAAACCCAACAACTGGATGAATCAAGAAATCAAAGATCTCATGCAAGAAAGACGACAAGCAAAGAATGACCCAGTTAAGTACCAAGAGCTACATAATATTATTACTGGAAAATGTAAAGCAACAAAGGAAGGGTGGTTAGAGGAAAAATGTCAAGAAATTGAGAAAGTTAAAAATCAAGACTCCAGGGAAATGTTCAAACGAATCCGTGAGATCACAGGTAAAAAGTGATCACCTCCCTCAGCCTGTATTAAATCTTCTACTGGAGAGATTTTCTACACACCAGAAGATGTAGCCAGAAGATGGACAGAATATCTTGATCAGTTGTTCCAAGATGTCCGAATGCATGACACGAAGGAAACTCCACTCAACAACCTCTCTGGTCCCCCAATTACCAAAGAAGAAGTATGTTGGGCTCTCAATAATATGAAGAGCAACAAAGCTGCAGGTCCAGACGATGTTTTCAGTGAAATGCTCAAAAGGCTAGATGCTGCAGGTATGGCCATACTGCATGACCTTATCAGTAAAATGTATGAATCCGGGGAGATCCCAGATGACATGCTAAAATCAATTTTCATTGCTCTACCAAAGAAGCCCAATACACTGGACTGTGATCTACACAAAACCATCAGTATCATGAGTCACATCCTCAAACTTCTGCTCAGATTCGTCCGGAAGTTTCGCAATGTCAGTTCGGGTTTATGCCAGACAAGGGAACGAGAAATGCCATCTTTATTATGAGAATATTAAGTGATCGAAGTATCCAACATCAACAGAATGTATACATTTGTTTCACACACTACAAAAAAACGTTTGACGGAGTCCGCCATCAACGTCTCTTCAAAATGCTAGAAATGTCGGACAACATGATAAAGACTACTGCATCATCTACAACCTCTACCATTTACAAAAAGCCGCCATCAAACTACAAAGTGGCCTCACAGAATGGACTGAAATCAAACAAGAAGTACGTCAAGATTGTGTCATGAGTCCAGATTTCTTCAACCTGTATAGTGAGTGCATCTTTCGCCACCTGGAAGATGCAGAAGATGGAATATCTGTCAGCTGTGTCCGTATCAACAACATCAGATACGCTGATGACACCGCTTTGATTGCAGACAGTGAAGAAGGCCTCCAAAGACTGCTAGATACTGTCTCCGGTGTTTCAAGGGAAGAGGGGCTTGAGATCAACTGGAAGAAAACCTTTAGCATGGTTGTATCAAAAGATAACCCAACCCCAATNACAAAAAGCCGCCATCAAACTACAAAGTGGCCTCACAGAATGGACTGAAATCAAACAAGGAGTACGTCAAGATTGTGTCATGAGTCCAGATTTCTTCAACCTGTATAGTGAGTGCATCTTTCGCCACCTGGAAGATGCAGAAGATGGAATATCTGTCAGCGGTGTCCGTATCAACAACATCAGATACGCTGATGACACCGCTTTGATTGCAGACAGTGAAGAAGGCCTCCAAAGACTACTAGATACTGTCTCCGGTGTTTCAAGGGAAGAGAGGCTTGAGATCAACTGGAAGAAAACCTTTAGCATGGTTGTATCAAAAGATAACCCAACCCCAATATGTATCCTAACCAACGATGGCAACGCAATTGAACAAGTCGACGCTTTCAACTGTTTTGGAACAATATTAACATCAGATGGAAGATGTGTGAAGGAGATCAAACGTCGTATTGGAATTGCCAAATCCAAATTCAATACGATGTCAACCATCCTAAAAGACCGGAAACTGCTCATGGCAGTCAAGATACGATTCCTCCAGTGTTTCATTTGGACTCTATCTGCAACAACCACAAAGAACATTGAAGCTGCAGAAATGTGGTTTTACCAAACGGATGTTGCGTGGTCCATACACAGCCCACGAAACCAACATCTCTGTACTCCAACGAATTGGACAAGAACGTCAACTCTTAAAGACCATACAGAACAGACAAGTTCAGTTCACTGGACACATCATCCGTAAAGCTCAACTTGAAGACTTGAGCCTTAGAGGTAGAATTCCTGGAAGGATGGGACAAGGGAGACAAAAGCTACTGCACTTAAACCAAATAAAAAAGTGCACGGGCTTAATGACCACAAGGGATCTCTGGGATGCCGAAAACTGAAACATTCATCACGAGTCATCAAGGGTTGAATCAACCACGGCATCACAAAGAGAGAGAGAACATAAACTCTACTGTAAATTAGCTATGTTAATATGATATCTCGTGTAGTATGGTATCACTTTTCTGTTTGATAAAATCCATTAAAATCTCCTTTTTTATACTTCAAGGCTACGAATAATTTGCGCTAGAAAAGTAAGATCATTCCTGCATCTGAATAATCCTTTTTCAAGAGAGACCTTGATATATCAATACAATAATAAATACAATTAAATCAAATCTTTTCTTCTGTTCTTCATAGCTAGTTTTTCTCTTTTGCAAACAAGAAATGACGAGTAAGTGAAAAGTCTCTTTAAAATTGGTTTCAGGTACAAATAAAATAATGCTAAATAATGAGAGTTTGTTCAGTATGATTGCCATTCTTTACTTTGTTGGTTTCGTAGAGAATCATGAACGCTTGAGACATGTGTTTTCTTAGATGTGAGAAACGAGATGCTGCTAACAACTATCAATCGCAGAAAAATGGCTTCTGTTGGACACATACTAAGGGAAAAGGACATAATCAATGATTTATTACTTGGAATGGTTTATGGCGCGAGAGGGAGAAGAAGACCAAAAGTTAGATATAGCGACAACATCAAAGAGATTTCTGGTGGAAGAAGTATGGTTCAGTTGTACAGAATTGCGCAGGAAAGAAGGAAATGGAGAGCCACGGCGGTTTATTTTAAATCTCCTGTTTGATGATGAGGAGGAGGAACACAAACAAGACTGTAAGTGTGGATCTAATATTGGTTAAGTTTAGCCTGGCTAACAAGGAGATATACAAAATATCCTTGTTTCCTTTGTTTATGGGAGATGTGACCCAGGGACAAATATTGGGACCAGAAACTTTAGCCGTAAGAGAAACATTTTCGGAAAATTATGCATCAATCACATAATGAGCAAGAAAAAAATCAATCCCCGGTTATTTCTTAATTAAGTAGGACTAATGGTTACTTATCTGTTAAAACACTTGGTGTGCAAGTTAACTGCTTGGTGGCCAAAGTTAAAGCTATGGAGTTTTTGATGGTTCAAAAATCAAAATGTTTCTGACGAAAGTTTCTCGAGTGAGATGATGCAAAAAAAATGCATAGGATCCATTTGTGATTGTTAAGAAAGTATTTTTGGAAGCAAAAGGCTTCAGAATATAAGCTTCAGGAAATAAATTATTTGATAGCCATTATCGTTTAGGCTGGAACATGAAAATGAAGAATCATTTCCCCTAGAGTCATCCTGAAAACTTTTCTGTTATTTTCGGCAGGGTGAGTGATAAACATGGAAAAGTATTTTCACCAATATATTTAGTTTAAAGCAGGAGCACAATTAACTTATATCTGGTCTGTCGCTGTGTCTTTTAAAACAAGAGAATCAAGAAAATCTCTGTTTAAAAAACCACTTACAGAGAATGACCGCCTATAAAACATTCTATATCTGATTAGATGTATTCATGATCAGAATAAAAAAAATAACTACTATAGTAATGTGGTTTGAGATTGTACCCAGAACATAAGTGGGTTAATGTCAATAAGCATGATAACCAGTCTGTCTTTTGCTTAATAGCTTTACCCAAATGAGTGGCAAAATCTAGTTGCAAAGAAACAATGAATTTGTGATTGAACTAGTCTTCGTGTTAGAACAAATTGTTCCTGTTCCATAAACATTACAAGAGAAAATTTACCCTTGTTTTACTGCTATAGAGGTGACACATGTTGTGATTTGAAGTTAAAAAGAATAAGGAGCAATGAATTTTTTACAATGTTTTCAAAGCAGAATGGCAGGATAATAAATTGGAGGTACAAGAGTATGTGGTAAGGAATTTCAAAAGTATCATTTTTTGTCTTATGTAGAGCTATGGGAAGAGGAAAAAAATATTGAAATTGAAATTTGGTGTGTTTAAAATATTTGAAACATTTAAAAAAACTGATAAAAAGACCACACCATAGCCCCTATTTTCCTCGCTGTATACTGAATATACAAAGAGACAGTAAAAGAAGGGCAGAGCAAGAAAGCCAGAGCAAGAAAGAGAGAGAGAAACAGAAACAGACAGTGAAAGAGGAATACGGAGAGTGTATAGCTGCTAGCTAAACCTAATTAGTTAAATTTTACAAACTATGTTGTCTTAATTTCCTAATTTACCATAATATATATGCCAACTTGATATCAGTTATTTGTGTATTGGAAATCTTTTTATTGTCTCAATAAGAAAGATAGGAAAAACCGACATTTAATCTGTTTCCTTTGCTCATGTGAATGCTGGTTCTTAAAGAGTAATAAAATGTTGAAAAAATCAGTATGACTGTAATCTAGTGATGTACACCACTTTTGAGATACCAGAGTATTGTAAGCTTTGCTTTAAAAATAAATGTTACGTCATTTTATTCAAAATCCATACAAAAGTCAGATGACGATGGTGAAGTGGCGATATGATTAGACTTGAATAGTTGGAAGCATATAAACACGACTCTGCAAAAATGTACTCACAAAATATTACTTAGCCACATCTTCATTGAGTAGGCAGATATTGGAGAGAACCTTGTATCTAATTGGCACTATATAAAGTTAAAACTCTTAGGGTTGTTCGCAGTGCTAGAAAAGGTGAGTTAAAAATTTTGTTATTTTACTTTACACCGATCAGTGAACTTTTACCAATGCTAGCTTAATCAATAAAAGCAAAACTAAAAATATATCAATAATAGCTTTAAGTTTAACACCTGAGTTAATCATGGTGGAACTGTTACTTTAGAACAAGAGTATCAGATGAAGATTAGCTCTGTCAGAAAACTAGGGGTTACAGAAATTTTAGGAAAAAACAAGAAGATGGTATTCAATGTCATGTAGTTATCGTCCCTGCTATCACAACTTCTAGCCTCTCTAGCATCCTGTTATTGTACGTAATGACAATTTGAAAAGTGGATTTTTGGATTCTACAATGTATGCGTATGACTCTCCTCTGCAACAGACTTCTAATTACGTCCTTGGCAACTTTTCTGACCTGGTAAGTGATCATGTTATTTCCGGATTTACTGTAGCAAAGATTATCAACGATTATTTTATTTGGTGTATTGGTTAAGTGGGTTAACTGGGGCTTGATTTCCTTTTAAAGCAAATAGTGTTAGCTATTGATACCAACAGACTGTACCTAATTAATTTCCATTTTGAACTAGATTATGCTATTGTCAACTATTTTTTCAGACAGGAAGAAAAACAGAAGATTACCTGGACCCATCCACGACCAAAATATGGTAATTTGATGGAACCCATCATTCCATACAAAAGTGAAATTGACATATGATAGATGGATAGATGGATAGATGGATAGATGGATAGATGGATAGATGGATAGATGGATAGATGGATAGATGGATAGATGGATAGATGGATAGATGGATATATAGATACATAATATATATGGTAACACGAAACACGAAAAATAAGAACTTTGATGGCAACTAATACTTTCACATATATAATATATATATTATATGTGTATATATCTATATATCTATATACATGTGTATATATGTGTATATATATATATAAATATGTGACAGAGCGAGACAGAAGGAAAAAAAGAGAGAGGGAGAGAGAGAGAGATTGAGAGAAAGAGAGAGAAAGAGAGAAATGAAATCAATAGCCAAATTAAAGATGACGTTAACTGTTGTTATCGTACCATATGGAGTCAAAACGAATCTTCCGTAAGCAAACAAATGATCTATCGGGTAAATTTTACATCAAGTGATGTACTTAAAGAATAGCTAATAAAAATTCTCTATGGTATGTATACTGTAAATGTCTAGTAAAGTAGCATACCCAAACACATGCAATGCAAACCAAAATGAGGTCGAGAACAGATATACAAAGGGTATAAATCCTCATATTAAGAAAAATTCTTGGTTAAAACCTAGCTTATCCGTTTTCTGCTCTGAGTCCTAATTCGGATATCGAGTACTTGAACTGAAACAAATCACCACCAATTCACCTTGAGACTCAAACAAGATAATAAACAAATCGCTCTGAGTTGAAAAGTACAACGAAAACNTCCATACAAAAGTGAAATTGACATATGATAGATGGATAGATGGATAGATGGATAGATGGATAGATGGATAGATGGATAGATGGATAGATGGATAGATGGATAGATGGATAGATGGATAGATGGATATATAGATACATAATATATATGGTAACACGAAACACGAAAAATAAGAACTTTGATGGCAACTAATACTTTCACATATATAATATATATATTATATGTGTATATATCTATATATCTATATACATGTGTATATATGTGTATATATATATATATATATATATATATATTTATATATATATAAATATGTGACAGAGCGAGACAGAAGGAAAAAAAAGAGAGAGGGAGAGAGAGAGAGATTGAGAGAAAGAGAGAGAAAGAGAGAAATGAAATCAATAGCCAAATTAAAGATGACGTTAACTGTTGTTATCGTACCATATGGAGTCAAAACGAATCTTCCGTAAGCAAACAAATGATCTATCGGGTAAATTTTACATCAAGTGATGTACTTAAAGAATAGCTAATAAAAATTCTCTATGGTATGTATACTGTAAATGTCTAGTAAAGTAGCATACCCAAACACATGCAATGCAAACCAAAATGAGGTCGAGAACAGATATACAAAGGGTATAAATCCTCATATTAAGAAAAATTCTTGGTTAAAACCTAGCTTATCCGTTTTCTGCTCTGAGTCCTAATTCGGATATCGAGTACTTGAACTGAAACAAATCACCACCAATTCGCCTTGAGACTCAAACAAGATAATAAACAAATCGCTCTGAGTTGAAAAGTACAACGAAAACAACAAAAAGAAGGCATGAATAATTTATTAACAAATTTTCCCTCAAGGAATCAAATTAGCTTCAATAACTAAAAGAAAGCGAGTACAAACATAAGCAAGTTGCTTTAATTACTCTTTGTAATGAATTCACAGTAGATCAGTAACAAAATTTAGATATCAATTTGATAAGTAGTTAAAATAAAAGGTAAGAAACATAAAATGCCTAAATAGAATTATAAATTAATTGGTAGGGCTCGTTTGCAAGAAAATCTATAAGTTATAGAACACAAAGTAAATGATGCCACTATCATTGTGTAGGTCAGATAGAACAAACAAAAACCAGGTGGATTCTTATTCGAAAAGTGGTACACATTCTTGTTTCTAAATTCACAAAGAAAGATATGTAAACTTTGGGATTCCTAGAGTTTTCAAAAAGGGTTTTTTTGCGCATAGTTAGAGACGTGGGAGAAAAAGGTTCCTCTGTAGGAAACATACCTGCAGAAATCTATCTAGGTAAGTATAACCTCAAAATGACACAGGTAATAGTTAACAATAAAAGTAAAAGTAAGTCAGTGGAATGTGAAGGTCACTGGTATGTCTGTGAAAATTTTGAATTGAAAATTTAAATTTAGGACACTTCATGTGAACTAGTTAGTGTATTTTTTTTAGGTATTCTGCATTTGGATGAGTCTCATATTTTATGTAAGAGTGCTTCAGTGGGGAAAAAGAAAAAACTCACTCATTCAACAACACATATAAGGAGACAGAAAAGAATAATGAAGGTTCAAAATGATGAATCAAAATGAATAAAAAGGTAGCAATAGATCTTCAATGGTGAGATGGATGCTGGCGTCTCATTATTGGGAGGGAAAGAAAGTGATCTTACCTTAGACATTAGTTCCTGTTGTTCTGCATTGGACATCGGACTCCAACGCATTCTGCTCTGATCAAGGCTTGATTGTCATGAATTTCCACGTGATTGTCATGCGTTTGCACATCATGTTTCCCCGTTCCAGTTGTCCGAGTCAGGATATAAAAATAGTAATGGGTAACTGAAATGCGCAAATCGATTCAGGCAGAGAAGGACTGCCAAGCATACTAAGACCTTTTGTATCAGCTACCAGCACCAATGAATACGTAGTTCTGCAACGAAAACAATTTGCGAATTGGCAACACTTCCTTCAAATGTCTATTCATAGACGGACAGGATCATCACAAGACAATGCCATTACATTTGATTACATTTGGATGAGTGCCAGATGTGATACGTCTCTCCAAGATCTGAGAACGTTTAGAGGAGCAGATGTGTTCTCGGACAACCAGCTTCTAGGTGGGAAAACCACAATTACTTTTAAACGACTGAAAAAACAGGAAAGACCAAAGACCTTTGTGATAGAGAAACTTTTAAACCCTAAAGGGGGAGATAGATTGCAGGAAGGACTAACACATCCGCCAACTTTCAAAGAGATGCAATCATTACAATGAAATGGACATCCTTGAAACAAGCCGTCACTGGAAGTGCTTCCCACTTGTTGGGATTTAGAAGAGGAAGAAAAAAGGGGCAATGGATTTCACACGAAACCTGGAAGCTGATGGATGAGCGGCGTAATACAAAGGCAGCAAGATCAAGCAATAACAAGAGAACAGTCCAGAATCGCTCAGGAGAAAAACAAAGGAATGGACAAAGCTGTCAAGAGAGGCTACAGGAAGGACAATAAGAAATAGTTTGAAAGAAAGTTAAAAGAGACACATAAAGTAGCAGAGCCCACTGACAGATGTGAGTTATTCAAAATAGCCAACCAACCAGCAGTGAAGAATAACTCGTCAATTATGCCAGTGAAAGACAAAAATGGAAAGGTGCTGGCTACTAAGGCTAAACAAAATGCAAGGTGGGCAGAACACTTCTAAACCAACCGGTTCAAATAAACCGAAATGACTGGCATAGGAAACCAAACCTCAAACCTTTACAAGTAGAGTTGGGATCCATTACAAGAGAAGAGATTACAAAAGTGATCAAAAAGATTAAGAACAACAAAGCTGCTGGTGTGGACGCAATAAGTGGCGATTTGCTGAAAACAGGTGGAGAGGCCATCAACAGTGTACTTCTTGAGCTTTTTAACCAGATTTTGACAGACAAAACGGAGCTTTTTGGTATTTCAAAAAAATGTATCAAGATGACAAAGTCAATTTAATAATCACCCGACCTGTGGTGTTAGAACAGCTGCAGGAACAGCTGACGAATTTAAACTGTTGTCTTGGATCAGCCAAGGTTGCTTAATGTCGCTGTTCCTCTTCATCCCTGTGCATAGACTTCGTTATGCAAAGAATGATGATAGGAGACGAGAATGGAATAACCTGGACATATGATAGCATGTTAACTGATCTAGACTTTACTGATGACATTGCATTAGTGTCGAAGGACAGTGAAGCCGATCAAGAAATGACGAACAGGCTACAAGACAAGAGTTCTAAGGTGTAGGAAACCGTCAATGGGCTAAAAAGCAAAGTAATGATCATAAAAGAGGAGAGAAGCCAACCGATATTAGTTGACTGAAACCAACTAGAGACGGTCTAGACATCAAACAATTGCCTACATTGAGCCAGAGCAGCCATCAGATCAATAAGAAACATCTGGGGATCCAGCCAGATTGGCCTGAAAAAAAGATTACTTTGTACATAGCGATAGTCGTCTCCACGGAGAAATATTCCAGTGTAACTTGGAAGAGCACGAAAATACTTTGTAATAAATTGGAAAGCTTTCATCAAAGAAATTTGAGAAGGATTCTTGGAAGTACATACAGAGAGAATTACAAAGAAGGAAATACTGCGAAGAACAAAGTCAAGGCCGCTACATGTGATAGTAAAAGAAAGGAGATGGAAGAAAGCAGAACACATTCTCTGGTTGCTTACGGAGCGTCTCGCACACCATGTAACGTATTGGAAACCAAGAGGAGGAAAAAGAAAACAGGGTAGGCTAGAGAAAACATGGCAAGCATACGTTCAGGTAAGAAAAAGAAAGTGAAGATAAAAGAAAAATGTGTGGAGTGTGTCATATAAGAGAAAAGGTAAAAGAGACAACACTGATGTGTTTTGGCTACGTGAAAAGGAAAGATGATGATGAACCAGTGAAGAAAACAATGGTGATGCCAGGTAAAAATAAAGTTACCTACTGAACCAGGATATGAAAAGGTTGGGATGTCGAAAAGAGGGCACAATAGATAGGAGTATATAACAAAGAATAACTCGAGCGGTTAATGTAGAAAAAGAAGAAGAAGAAGAAGAAGAAGAAGAAGAAGAAAAAGAGCAAATTATAAATAAAGGATTTCAGCCGATTGAAATAAATATAATAATAATAATAATAATAATAATAATAATAATTACAAGAATGGAGGGACTGAAGACATTAATTGTGCCAGTTGTGATCGGAGCAGTAGGAGTAATCAAGAAAGGCACTGACAAGCAAATCAGCAAATTTCCTGGAAACATCAGCGTTACCGAATTGCAAAAGATTGCTCTACTAGGATCTGCTTACATCCTACGAAAAGTATTATCAATTAAATAGATGTTGACTTCCAATCAGAGCCCAAGAACCAGGATTGGTGCTAATGGTGAAGAAAAAAGAAATGCTAAGAAATCCTATACCGTTCTGTACCCAAGTAAATGGGAAAATCTGCTGCTTAGTAACAATACAGAATATTTGCTGGTCTCAGCTACTCTCCAAAAACACTATGGTACAGAGGTTGAATAAATTTACATTAATTATTAATTAATTAATGACAAATAATTAACTAATTACAAATAATTAGTAATTATTAATTTTTATTAATTAATTAAAAATTTAATAATAATATTTCATAATTTATATTTACGTATTTCATGTTTCTGTAAAATTCTTTCATTGCTACTCTTGTTTTGTTATTGATTATACCAATTCCATTTAAATATTTATAACAAAATAAGGGCGATCAATGTAATAGTTCTCTGGCTAGTAAAATTAGCATTCGAGTACTTTTTCCATTCGTTTATAAAGTTCTGAAGTTATAATTAAATTATATGTATAAAGCAGAGCCAAAATGTTAAATAGTAAATATCTTTTTATAATCCTCTGCCTAAATGAGCCTCTATTTTGGGACAAAATATGTACTCAAGTTTAAAGAATAGTGTTAATTTTATCCTCTATTTTCATGAACAAAGAACGAAATGAGACGATTTGTTTTCCTACCTTTGTTGCATTGACTTTACTTCAGTCACAAAAAAATTGCTCAAAAGAGCATGTTTTTGTTGTTTCTAAAGTAACTTCGATTGATATGTTATTTAGCTTATTATGTGTGTTCCATGATTATTATTATTCAAATGCCATGTTCTTCCAGAACATTGGCGATCATGGTCTTCCATTTTAAAAGGTCTTTCGTTGCACTTAACAGTTTCATGTGACTCATTCTATTATCTTTTCAATAAAATTTAATAATTGTCTGATACTGTCTTCCTCTGCTTCTTTTCGCCTTAACTTTTCCGGTAAGCAGGAGATTTTCCATGCCTTCTCTTCTCGTAAATTGACCCCAATGTTGCATCTGCTGTTTTCTTACATTTCACACTACAGTATTTCAAACAGTTCTTCCAAGTCGCTAGACAGGCAGTACACGTCAATGCTTCCTGTCTCTTCAGCAAATCTCTAAATAAATTTTCCCTTTCAATTTTTTATTTCAAATGTCCATTTTATGGGAGCCATCGATTTATGGACTTTTGTGATTTCTCTGTGTCATCATCATCATCATCATCATCATATTCGGTTTAACGTCCGTTTTACATGCTAGCATGTGCTGGACGATTTCTTGAAATTGACTTCCAAGTTATCCTATCCTTCACTAGGTCTCTGCTGACACCTTTTTGTTTCAGATCCATCCTTATCACTTCCTCCCATGTTTTCTTTGGTCTTCCTCTGCCAGTGGTTCCTGCCACCTTGATTGTTCTGCATCTACTTGTCCAAGCATTCTTGTCCATTCTCTCCACATGACCAAACCAACGAAGCCTCCTATTCTGCATACAGCTGCCAATACTGTCCAGATTCAATCTCCTTCTGAGTTCATTAGAACTGAGCCTGTCCTTTAGACTTACGTTGCACATCCATCTTATCATTCTCATGTCATTCCGCTCCATGCGGCTGACATCTTCAGCTTTCATTGGCCAAGTTTCACTGCCATACATCATTGTGCTACGTACACATGCCTGGTAGACTCTACCTTTGGTAGGTAATGGCAGAGCTCTGCTGGTTAACAATGGCATCAGCTCCCTGAACTTACTCCATCCACTGTTAACCCTTGCTGTAACACTTGCACCAGCTCCCCCCTCAGCTCCAAGGGTGTCACCAAGGTAGCAAAACTTCTGGACAACCTCAATATCCTCATCCTCCAAATGCACTTTATGTAGGTCTAAGTCACAGGTTGCCTCTCCTTCTATGCACCTCTTGCAGCTAAAACGGTTAGTTTCTGTCAGTTTGCCCTTTATTCCACTGCACCGTTTATGTACCCAGTGCTTGCAAGTACCACAATAGATTGAGTTGCTCCCAACTCCCTTCCCACAGACTGAACAGGGAAACTTTCCTTTCTCCAATGGCTTTCCTAAATTGCAACCACTGACCATCACTTTTGTCTTGCCCATGTTCACTGTCAAACCTTTACCTTCCAAACCCTTCTTCCAAGTCTCTAACTTAGCAAGTAGACCATCCAATGTCTCACAGGAGAGAACCAGGTCATCTGCATATAGCAATTCCTCTGGGCAACCCTTTCGAAACTCTCTTGACAGTGCTTCCAAAACACAAATAAAAAGCAGTGGACTTATTACAGATCCCTGATGAACTCCAACACCCACACCAAAACTCTCAGTATAGGAACTGTTGACCCTTACCCGACTTTTAGCATTTCTGTACATTGCCTGAACAACCTTAATCAGCCATTCACTTACTCCTAGTTTCCGTAAAGCCCACCAAACAACTTCTCTTGGCACTCTGTCAAAGGCTTTTTCCAAATCCACAAAGGCAAAGTACAGCTTCTTGTTTTTCCCAAGGTACTTCTCTTGCATTTGTCTAAGGATAAAAATGGCATCAATAGTTCCTCGTCCAGGCATAAAACCAAATTGCATGTCATCAATGTTTATTTCAATTCTAATTTGTTTTTCCATAACTCTTTCAACAACTTTCAGGACTTGGTCCATTAACTTTAATCCTCTGTAATTATCTCTTTCTAGAGCTTCTCCTTTTCCTTTGTAACAATTGATAATTGTACTTATTTCCCAGTCCTCAGGAATGACACCATCTCTTATGATCTGATTTGTTAGATCAGTGATCATCTCTATACTTCTTTCACCTGCAGCTTTGACCATCTCTGCCACAATTCCTGAAGGACCAGCTGCTTTGCCTTTCTTCATTTTCTTTACAGCTTCCCTCACCATTTCTTTCTCAATGAAAATGGCTGGTCCAGATACTGTTTCTACCTCTCCAAGATTTTCTCTATCCCAAGAAAACTCTGTGTTCAACAATCTCTCATAATAGCACTTCCAGGCATTCTTCTTTTCAAGTTCACTTGTTGCAAGTTCTCCATCATCATTCCTGATACACTTTTCTCCAATGATATCCTGATTAGTCTTGATCATCTGCTTAGCTATCTTGAATACTTCATTCTTCTGGTCATCTCTACGCATTATGTCTGGAAACCTTCTTTTCTCGGCATCCATCTTTGCTTTGTAGATTGCTTGCCTAGCTGCTCTCTTGGCCTCCAGATACCTTTCTTTGTTAACTAACCCCTTTTTCCATTGACTCCCCAGCCTTCTCTTCTCTTTCACATAATTTTCAACAGAAGCATTCCACCACCATGTCACTCTATGACGTGGAGGCCCTTTTGTTCAGCCACAGACTTGGTCTGTGGCTTTCAAAAGTGTATCCTTGATCTTCTCCCATTGCTCGCCCACACTTCGTAGGCCTTTTCCTGGACTAGCACCCACAATTCCATTCACTTGATCTTCAAAAGCCTGCTTTACTTGTCCATCATTTAGTCTCCACACCTTTCTCCTTGGGATATACTTTCTTTTCACTTTATTTACTTTCTTAATCCTGAAGTCACAAATTACTGGCTTATGCTGGGTCACAACTTCTTCACCAGGTATCTCTGTGTGACTTCATCACCTATTTTATCCATTATTGTTTCATCATTTTTGTATAGTAATACTTTCTTTTTCTCACTTCTAACCTGTTGCATGTTTCTCTCAAAACATTTCAAACAATCGTTACCTCACTTTCTTTTGCATTGTATCTTTATTGTTTGCTACAACAGCAAGCAGAACGGTTTGTATGAATTACAAAGATACACGTCAGTTTGTTGCTGTATTAACAGTGGCTTTTACAACTGTATAGAGGAATGCACTGTGTTCAACAGTTCAATAGCTACAACAAATATTTTAATAGACTCCATTTGTGCATTGTCCACCTCTATAACACAGGAATTAAACTTTAAATAATTCTCACAATTTTTCAATAAGTCCTTAAACACAAGTACACAGATACCGTTGGGGACCAGTTGTAGTTCGTTCTTGAATCAAGGCAACTGTAGCTCTCTTTAACTGTCTCTGCATAAAACTGTATTGCAACAATCTGATGAATCAGCATTTACCCTTTTTTCGTATAGCATAGAAGAAAAAGCAGGTCATGGCCAACTGGACTGAAAGTAACTTTCAGATAGTTTTGCCATTTCTCAGCTACTTAATTTTCTCTTTCAAACTTTCCCTTTCTAGAAAAGCTACTTTCTACAAAACGTTGCACATTTGTACGAATTAGTGAAACCAAGGTCACATCCTGCGGTATTCGTTGGAGAAATCAAGTAAAAAAAGCGTATTTATTGAAAGAGAGTATTAAATCACGATCTTTATTTGAGGAAAATAACACATAATACTTTATATTTCCGAAGAATTGTACATTTTCCTATGCAACAAATAATTTGGTGCCTATGGATAACTAAAATTTAACTAAATTTAACTAAATTTCTCTCTTTATTTGTTCAGTCTTGCATGCAATTTTAAAACTTGTTTATTGCTTGATGTGCGTGAAACAGTTAAAGATCTTGAACACACTAAGACTAAGATAATTTAGGAAATATTTTATCCTTTTGAATTGATATATATGACACAAAAATGAAAATAACAAGTTTTAAAAGAAAAATACAACACTATTTTTAACACACTCCTTTTATTACATTTTCACATATTTAACTCTTCTCCGTTATCAGTCTTATTCTTTTCCTTTACAAACTTTAATTTTAATATTAACTTTTAGCAGTAACATTTTTACAGAAAATGTTATCATGTATTAGTACGTTGTATTATTATTATTATTATTATTAGTAGTAGTAGTAGTAGTAGTAGTAGTAGTAGTAGTAATAGTAGTAGTATTACTATTACCATTATTATTATTATTGTTATTATTATTATTATTATTATTATTCAGGACATTCATTATTATTTTCATCATGAAAATTTTGTTGGTTGTTGTTGTCAAATGCTAGGGTTAGTGTTACTCTTCAATCTACTTCTGTTTTGTATATCCTTCTCTTCTAGTTGAAGCACCTTTTTCTTTCTTGATATTGTCTTTCCATTTAGATCCCTTTCTTTTTCTTGGTTTTCTTCGTAGCTTTTGTGCCATGTACAAGCCATTTACTGTTTCTCGCTCTTTCCCACGCACCAGATGGTCACACTACTTTATTCATACTTCCCCTATATATCTGCTATCCATAGCTCTCTCTCCCAATGTCTTAGTTTCTCTGTATGTTTATATGTATAAACCTGCATTAAAATTAAAAGTTTGCAGTGTTGTTTAATTCCTCAATAACCCTACCAGTTCAGATACTTTAAGATTGTGCATTTTTTTCTTCTGAAAAGAATTGATTTAGTTTTGTCCTCGCTAGAGTAAATGCTTAGTCTGTTTTCCACAAGTCAATTGGGGGGAGATTTTTGTTTTTATTCAACTTGGTTTCTATCAATATGGTCAATATCAATATTGTGTCTGAAGATTAAGCAGGAATCATTGGCATACAAGGAATCGTCTCACAGTCCACAGCTATAACCATGTCATTTACTTAGAGGAGGAATATGAGTGGACCAGGAATTGACCCCTGAGGTACCTCACGTGACAAAAAACCGGGATTTGAATCTTACCTGAAATAACTGAATTAGCACCAAGGGGGTCTGGTACTGTTATGAGCAAAGGCGTTTGAGTTTTCTGGTAGGATTGTTCTCTACTTCAAGTCTTCTTTACATGCAGACTGCCAAACAAATGCTTAGCTGACATCCAACAATAGGACAAAGGAAAAGAGACAGGCCGAAAACAACCTGGAATATTGTTTAGTACCGTTGCTTTTGAAGCGTTTATTTCTTCCATGAGCTTCAAGACCCTTTCATAAGAGGTTAGAGAAATTGAGAAATGTTTAGAAAGGTTAATGTGTAGCAGTCCCCATGCACATTGTCTGGGTTGTAAAGGGGACTAGTGAAGTTTTCGTTAATGATGTTAGAGGATAGATTGGGGGGAAAAATCCCTAAAAATATATGTAATTGGTTTTTCAACAAAGCATGCTTTACCTTTATTCCTAAGACAAATTTTAGAAGATGGACGCTTTCCAGAAGACAATGTTAGAGTTTTTAACATTTCTATAAAACTTTAGATTTCACAAAGATAACATGTTTTTTTGTTTCTTTTTATTAAAGTTTGTAGATTATTTCAAGTTTTCTTGACTTTTATGTGTGTGACTTTTATATGACTTTTATGTAATTGAGCTTAATATGTCCTAAATTTTGTTAATAATTCTTCACGAATTCTAATTTCCTCAAGAACTTCTAGATTCATTAGCTCCTGTATTTCTTTTCTTATCCGAATTTCACAGGAGCTAACTCTTTTGTATTGTTAGTAATAAGCTTTTTGAAATCGGGAGAGGCAGCATAATTGGTTCCGAATTTTATGTAGTTGGAAAAATTTTATTTCACTTAGTTTCTCCAGAAAAAGTTGCTCTTTGTAATTCTTGAATGTTCGGAGCTTGATAAAGGTGTGTTTATGTATCTTGGTATGGGTAGTCTTTCTAACGCAATAAATCAGTTGCTGATTGGATAATCCTTATTCTAGAAACCCAAGTTGAGAAATTTTTGGACAGGGGTTGGTAATGATGTGATCCAGCAAAATTTATTAGTTATACGAGTTGGTAATTTTTTAGTGATGATGATTTATTTGTGGTACAAGTTGGTAGTGTATTAGTTATGAGGAGTTATTAGTGATACGAGTTAGTAATTTATTAGTGATACAAGTTGGGAATTTATTAGTTATGATGATTTATTAATTATACGAGTTGGTAATTTTTTAGTTATAATGATTTATTTGTGGTGCAAGTTGGTAATTTATTAGTTATGATGAGTTATTAGTGATACGAGTTGGTAGTTTATTAGTTATGATGATTTACTAGGGATAGGAGTTGGTAATTTATTAGTTATGATGATGTATTAGTGATACGAGTTGGTAATTTAAATATTTTTTAAATCGATGGAGGGTGTAGAACTCTCTGAATCTTATAATTCCATTAGATGCATTTTTATTTTTGTCGATCCAGTTATCATTTAGATCTTCAAAAATGTAAATATCTTGGCTATCAAAATTTGTTATTTCGGAGATTACTTGTGTTTACTCTTTTTGTCTTTAGATTTCACTCCTTTGATATTCCACAACATTTCATTTTCTGTTTTCTATACCCGAGTTACGTTCTTCTTCTTTGTGATTAATCGCTTTGTTGGATATTTAAGTCTTCAGGTATATTAAGAATTTTTCTGTCAAAGAATACCCCAGATAGATTCTTTCACCTTTTCTAAGCTTGCATTACTTGATGACATCCTTATATTTACTCACTTCAGTGACTTTAGGACCCAAATACTTGAAGACGTTTACTTGTTCCCATTTTCTTACCTTTTATCCAAGATGCATCTCTTCTAGTAACGATCTGCAAGTGGCCTCCTTCAAAATTCATAGGATTAACTAAAAGCATTATAGTATTAAAGATGAAAACAGCTTTTCACACAGTTCGCATAATTGTTTTGTCCACTTTGTTGTTGTTATTGAATGTTACAATTCTCCTCGTTTCAACATATGTTCAAAAAATACTCTTTGCTTTTTATTGATTTTATCAAATTGAATGGAGTAAATATTTCTTATCTGACCTTTTTAAATCAACTACTGCTTTTTTATACCCTTTTAAAAACATAATGTCATTTATTTTCTCATCCTTTATTTTAGTTTAACGTTTTAAATACAATGGATAGATGATTTGAGAACTTCATACCTGGTTTCAATGACAAAATACCTCTACAGTTACCATAGTTCACTCTATTCATTTCGTTGGTGTACATTTGTTTTTAATATTGCCTTTCTCAGGTCTTATAATAAATGTTGTAATATCTAATCCGGATATATTTGCTAAGGAGTGGGCAACAGTGGAGCACCAAAATTCTTATTTCAAACAAATGACAACTGCATGTCACTCACCAACCACTAATCAATTTTCTTTTACATTTCAGTCTTCATCTTCCTCCTTGTAAGTAAAATAAAATACAGCAGCCTTATCAAAAGCGCTTCCTTAAAAAATATTTATGTGTTATATGTAAAGTGAAATTCAAACTGAGGATGTCTTAAGCTTTAAACACTGCTGCTCGATGCAAAGCTGTTGTGATAAAGTCCTGTTAATACTTCTCGAAATTATATTTCCGCTAATATCCCAGTATAGATGCATATACATACATTTAAACATATGTATAAAAATATGACTGGAAATAATTATATCTTCCAAATCTTAATGTTAAAATGTACATTTGCAGCAATTCAACAAACTGGTCTGGCAACAAAATATCATATTGCCTTAATCAGTTTCAACTTAAAATAGCCTAGCCAGACAAATTACATTTGCAGATAGTCATTGTTGTTGAATAAAAGAATATTACAAAATAAGAGCCAATAAATTTGGTACAAAAGTGACAACATGGATATATAAACTTGTGGATTAACAAGATGTGCCATTATCATATATAATACTCTTATTACTGATCTCTTTCTAGCTTAGACATTTTTTCATGTGTTATTCAAATTGTCTACAACCCGGTTCTCTATTTATTAACTCGTCTTATTAGATTTAAATCAGTCACAAGGCATGCCAATTTGTATTCTGTATTAAGTACCTAGGATCTGAAAGGATAAGGTGTACGTTATGTTTTAAGTACTAAAGATTAGTTCCATCGCAAAAGTTAAAAGTACTTTATCAAAATAATTGACCAACCATATCTTTCTCAAAAATATAAGTACTTCAGCTTTACAATAATAGAGCTAACCGGGCTATAATTAAGTTAAGATCAAGGTCGCTCTTTTAACTATTTAAAACAAGTAAAAAATCTCTTTTGCCAAATGAAATTCCTGCGTCAAAACTAACTGAAAGTGAAAGCATCATACAATTGAAAGACTACAAAAAGTAAGTTTGCCTTCAGTTTTCATTTATGCAGCAAACTTTACTAAATTTTACTTCTACTTTCTATACAATATGTATTTTTTTCCTTTTATTATTTTTGAGGTAAACGTTAAGGAAAATACATACGCAACAACATATACTCTCAGGTACGATTTGGGGTAAACCCAATAGAGAGAAATAGTTGCTGATCGGTTGGCCTGCAAAGTCATGGTCCTAGGAGAGAAAGATATTAAGAGAAAAATGTAGGAAGAAGGAAAGAAAGCGAAAGAAAAACAGGAAGATCTAAAGAGAGAGAGAGAGAGAGAGAGAGAGAGAGAGAGAAAGAGAGAGAGAGCGAGAGCTGGATAAAATAACAGAGCAAGAACCCTCAGTAGTGATAGTTCCTTAAAAAAAATTAGAAAAGACAGAAGGACAGACAAAAGGAGAAAAGGGCGTTAAATATAAAACCTTTTTTGGGTTGTCATTTATCAGGGGGGAAAAAGGATGAAAATTGTTACAATCTGGCATAGAACAGTGCTTTAAAAAACGATTGTATCCCGAAACATTACAGAAAAATACCTAACTCACTTAAGTTTAAAAGACTTTTTATAGATGATCTAACCATCAACTATACCAGCAGCTTTTAATTTTGAAAAGGTGGCTACACAGGACAATTTAGAATAATGCTTTTATATCAAAATAAATTTTATAACAAATATGTACTAAAACGTAAAACATAATCACAGGGTTAATTATTATGCCTGTGATAATATGCAAAACCATTAACAGACAAACAAGAGCTTTAAGATAAATTTGTACATATTGAGTGATATTGTGTCAAAGAGATAAAGAAGCCTCGAAAGCATATGACCATTTAAAGGAATGATACAAAGCTGACGGTAATAAATTAACATAGAAAAGCTGTTTGGTTAAAGAGTTTTGTTTTCATTCAAAGCACCATCTTCTTAAATTCTAACTAATAAGATCAGAGAAGAAATCAAAATTGTAAAATTATGTATAACAAAGGCTACTTTAACTTTCCGACTTCTGAAGATTTCAGTTAAGTGATTAAATGCTACACGTTGGCTACAGTGAATGTTCACATAAACACACTCTTAAAATGCTCACTTGTTTACTTCAATTCAGCTTAATAACTAGAGGAATACCAGTATAATTTATTGCTGTTTTGTCATGCAAAGGGTTTCTTCTTCTTTCTTCTCATTTTCCATGTCTGATCCTGTTTTTCTGTGCAATGCATAAATGCACATTCTTGGAATGCCACTTGGGGGCTTTCCATGTCTACTTATCTAATGTCAAGTTAATAAGCTTGGGTCTTGAAAGACATTGGCAGTTGTCAAATAGATGTTTGTTTTTAATTTTATAATATCTCGTCGAGTTTCGTGATTTATAATTTTTTTCGTTCCAAAAGATGTAGAATATTAATTTTTCTGGAACATGCTTGGTCCATTTGTTTCTCCTTGAATATTGTAAAAAGTTGAGATCAACTGTTAAAAACATAAAATAAGATTTTTTGTCGTGGTTCTGAGTAGATTTCAGACAGTTTCTACAATATTTCTTCCTCTTAATTTTTATCTTATGCAAAGATAGTCTTTAGTAGGTCTTTACATACAGTAATATTCTGCTAATCTTGGAACGCACTTAGTAAAATTTCTGTCGCTTAAAAATATATAAATTAATGTGCAAGTACCAAATACATTCATCATAATGTGGAACTTTAATTTTGTGTTTTAGTTAAATGTTAGAACAATTTTTAAGAAGACTGGAAGATGTCTCAATTTTATGCAATCAACAACTACGGGCTCAGACGGTGCCCTGAAGAGGGACTTTGATTTGGCAGTGAAGAATTTCTTGGCTTGATGCCCTTCCTGGGGCCAATCAATGGTTTTTTCTTTTGTAAAATTCCAAATTCTCCTCGCCCAGCTCAACCATTAAGCCACGGCTCCAACAACCTGACTATGAAATGTTTTGTTAATGCCTTTACTTTGTGAGAATATTGAATCTAAATAATATTTAAATCAATGTGTGAGTTTCCGAAGAATCAGGTAACATTGATAGCATACTATAAATCCAGCTTTCCAGAATAGTTGCTGAAAGATTTTTTTTTGTGAAGATATGTATGCGTGTGCTATGGATGCCTTGCAACATGATTTTTAAATATTGAAGCATGCAAAAGTTAATAAAAATCTCGTTGAAATTGCATCATAATGAGAATTGATACTTTGATAAACATCATTTCACTCTACAGTCATACTAGTAGCTACGTTATATGCTTCACCTGACCTAGCAAAATAGAATTTGAGTCTTATAATACCTTTATAGTATGAGTTTTACTTTGAAAAATTAGTAGTTATATCTTACGTAAATCACATAAAGTAACTATTTCCTGGCTGCGAATTAATCAGACAAGATATGTAGGATAGCAATCATTTTATTCTGAAGCCAATCCTTTCTGTGAAGGCATCAAAAAATTAGTAAGCAAGAAAATCTGCGTTTAGAGTCCCTAGAGAAGATCACAGTAACTCACACAGATAATTTAGTTCTCTCATTCGGGAAAGTAATAAATTACAATGTATTGTGCTTTAACAAATTCTTAGTGTTAAAGTGTCTACCTTTTACTGATTATATGGCTCCAAAACAATTATGTGTGATTAAGTCTTGAGCTGTATACATTGATGCATAAAATCCTAAAGCTATTATTCTCTCTTGAACATAGGTTAACCATAAGGAAAATATTTAAAGTGAATAAAATACTTTAATGGTACAAAACTCTGCTTAACTTGTTTTCTCAGAGTTTTAAATATCCTCAGAAATCAGAAGGAATAGTTTTTAATAATAGAACTCTTTCTACTCCCCAATTTCTTTGTGTCCCCTCAAATCGTTCAAGCTCTTGCCTCATATATTTATGCTTTAACTTCCTGTAGCGCTGTTAGAAAGAAGGAAAAGAGGTATAATGTTTATTGTAATTAATAAATATATAATTTATATGTAATAAATAGGGATTATATACTACAATCCCCAATCTCCTTATACATAAAATTATTTGAGCATGCGTAGCCCAAATTGAACCAAACACCAGGCAACGTACTAAGCTCAGATTTGATATCGAGTTAATTTGAATTCTGTGCCTTACAAAGTTTAGAGAGTTTATGTGACCTTTGGAGCAACTTCCAGAGCTAAAAAATGGTGATTTTGATACCTTTGGGTCTTATCAAAGATAAAGATATCCTGTTTCAAAATGAATTTAAACAGAAAAGGTAGAAATACTAAATTTGGTCTAAAGGTAGCTTGCAGTCTTGTGACAAAGTGTGTCATGTGCTTCATTTTTTAGAAGGTATAAACCTAAAATCCAAAAATGAATTTAATAAGAGTATCCCAAAGACTTCAAAAATAAAACGACGAGGCAAGTGACATTTCGATTGGTATTTTAAGTACTTGTGGTGGAATGATTCAATGTGACTTTTGACCATTCGACTAGATTCCAAGAGCTTTGCAGTGTACCATCGGTAGTGAAAATTAAATGATATCATTAATTTTCCACCTAACGCGTTTAAAAAATATTCATCGACCTTTCATATACCATTTTAATAAGTTTAGAATTGTTAATGCCATTTGTCAAATATTTTTTGACTTCCCTACAAAAAATTGTGATAACTTGTTTGTGTGCAAGGACATTTATTGAGCCTGCTCAATACCCCTTATACAAAAAGACACCTGTTCAAAAAATTATGGTTTAAGTTCATATGAAAAGGCGCAACGAATCCTAGACTAACGTCAGATACAGAAATACCCTTGCCTTGACAGCTTGCTGTCTCGATCAGTATTTAGACAGTTTTGTTTAAACTCGACATTATTTTTGTATGCCTTTTGATTTGCTTATCAAGCTGTCAGGACTCGATAACGCTATTCTAATGTCCCAAATTGAATGCTTCTAAGAAGTTAGAAATAATGCCAGCATGTCTTTTTATTATAACAAGTTGCAGGAGAACAAAAGCAGTTTTTAATATGCACTTTAAATGCATTTTACGAAGAAAATATTTTCTAGAGCAGTTATAAATTTTTTTCTTATGCAATTCTAATACAACTTTTTTCGCCTTTGGGATTATAACTCGTGTAACTAAAAACTGAGTGAGGGTAATGATATATAAATGTACGTATATATGTATGAAGATATTGAAAAAACCACAATATTTTAAAGAGCTAAAAAAGTCAACGGATTGCAATAATGACATATGGAAATAATTGCCCATAACAAACACCCCTAATTGCAGTAGCAGAGATAGCAGTAAAATGTCAGATTGACCTAGCAATTCATGAAAATAGTCTCCTCAAGGTGATATCTCAAATGAAAATCAAAAGTGTCAAAAGGAATTAACAATAAAGGAAATAAAAATTAAACGAAAAAGTTCAGTGTGGTTTTTGATGAAATATTATATATATATATATATATATATATATATATATATATATATATATATATATATATATATAGCTTTCGATTCGGTTATCCGTATTAAAGTGCTCAATATATAAATGCAGAGCGTAATATAAGATATGAAAAGTTGGAAAGACACAAAAAACTACACAGTCCATCTC
>RDPX01000022.1:1286470-1366609 GCA_003991215.1 Morbakka virulenta
AATGAAGAAGTGAAGCAGGCAACAAAAGAAAAGAAGATAGCCTTTAAACGGTGGAAAATGGAAAGGACGGATGAAGCAAAAGAGCATTACCAACAAATGAACAAGATCAGCAAAGAAAAGTGTGCAATAGCGCGAGAATCAGCAGTTGAAAACCTTTACAGAGAGCTGGAAGGAAATAGCCCTCATATCATTCATCGCCTTGCAAAAACCAGAAACAGGAGGTCAAAGGACATCGAAAGACTGCCCCTTGTGAAGGATAAGGATGGGAAAATTCTATATGAAGATGGAGAAATTCGAGACAGATGGAGCGACTATTTTCACACCCTACTAGACACCAAAAATCGAATGGAGAAATTAGAGGAGGTACCACCCGTGCAAGGATCAGTGCAGGATATCAACGAGAGTGAAGTTAAAATACAACTTGTGAGAATGAAAACAAATAAAGCAATGGGCCAGACGAATTACCAATGGAGCTAGTGAAATGCCTCAAAGAAAAAGGAATATCTTGGATAACAGCAGTAATGAGAAACATCATGAGAGACGGAATATCACAGGAATGGAGAGAAAGCACTACCACACCTATCTTTAAGCAGAAAGGAGACCCACTTGAATGTGGAAATTGTAGAGGAATAAAGTTGCTCAGACATAGCCTGAAGCTCATGGAAAGAGTCATTGAAGCAAGACTAAGAGAAATAGTTATCATCAAGGAGAATCAGTATGGATTCCAAAGAGGAAAGTCAACTACAGAACCAATGTTCTGCCTAAGAATATTGCAAGAAAAATTCAGGGAACACAACAGGCCACTCCACATGGTGTTTGTACACCTTGAAAAAGCCTACGACACTATCCCCAGGGAGCTAATTTGACACTGTCTTCGGAGAAGAGGGGTTCCAGAGGAGTACATTCGAGTGATTAAGGACATTTACGAGGGCAGCACTACCAGAATCAGCACAGGCTCGGGAAAGTCAGAGAAGATAAATATAGAAGTTGGACTTCACCAGGGATCGGCTTTGATCCCGTTGCTCTTCATAAGCATCATGGACGTCATCACTGACAAAATTGCTGAAGAAACCCCCTGGGCAATATTGTTCACCGATGACTTGATGCCCTGCGCTGATGATCGACTAGAACTTTAGCAGCGACTTGAGAAGTGGAGAGAGGTGATGGAGAGTGCGGGGTTGAAGCTGAGTAGGTCAAAGACGGAGTATTTGCCACCAGCTGGAGAGACAGGAGACATCATGATGAATGAATAAAACTCGAACGCAAGAGCCAAGCTACCGAAATGTCACCAGTTCAAATACCTTGGCACCACGATCCAACAGGAGGGAGGCTGCCAAAGGGAAGTCAAACTGCGCATTTCTAAAGCCTGGAACAAATGGAGAGAGTTAACTGGAGTACTCTGCGACAGAAAAATGCCTCTCAATCTCAAAGTGATAATTTATAAAACAGCAGTGAGACCAGCCCTGATCTACGGAAATGAAACTTGGCTTATTACGGGTACTCAAGCAGACAAGATCAGCTCCTGTGAAATGCACATGCTCAGATACTGCCTTGGAATAAGTTTAAAGGAGCACAGGAGGAATGAGATGATAACAACAGAAGCAGGGGTGATGCCAGTAAAAGATCTGATGAGAAAAAGGAGGATGGAATGGTTTGGCCATGTTTGTCGCCGAAAAGCAGAGGAAGACATCAGGATGGTATGCCAAATGAGAGTTGAAGGAAAGAGAGGCAGAGGCAGAACAAAGCAAAGATGGAAGAATACAATGAAAACAAACCCTTCTGGCTTGATCTGGAGAGAGAGGATACAAGCGACAGGAGCAGGTGGCGGAGTCTGGTGGAGCGGAAGATACGGCAGAAACCCGTTACCCGGTCAGGATACAGGGGAGCAGGGGGAGCATTTCTCTATAACAGCTTGGTGCAAAGGAGTTTAATCCATTCTTTAATGTTTTTGTAAGTGTCCATGTTTCTGCATCATAAAAAAGGACTGGGAGAATTAAATAAACGTAGCTTTAGTTTGTTTCATACTTGTGCATACCTTCAGACTTATTCACTTTCCAGAGTTTGCTCCAACCAATACGTTTCTGTTCAAAGTCTTTGTATGAAAAACCTATGTTGGCTCCAAAATACTTATATTTTTTCCTCAACTCCAAAATTTGCAAGCGTGGTTGAATCAGCGTTACGTACTTTATAATTACAAAGGGAGATTTTGATTTTCTTTCTTTTGATGTTTAATCCTTCCTTTTAGCCAGCTTGTTCAATGTCGTTTAAGTAGTCTTCAGTTGTTGTTTCGTCCTTCAGCAAAATCAACTCTTCTTTCTCTCATTTGTAAGGTCTTATTAGCAATACACTGGTAGAATTCTTGCAGAACGTAAATTATATTGTTGACATTCTGCACAAATTTCGAGGATCTGGTTCTAATAATGACCTTTGACTGTAATTACAGAACATATTTATAGGATTATTGAATTAGCCTGCTAAACGACGTGCCATAGCTCTGGATATTTCAAGATGTTTGATAAGCTTTTACATGTTGGATTGCTTCATAAGCAAAAAAAGGGTCTTAGGAATTATCCAGTCCTTTCTCGCAGATCGTAAAATGCATGTCACATAGGATGCAATTAAATTTGTTGAGTACTCAATTAATTCTAGAGTTTCTCAAGGCTTAATCTTGACCTAGGTCTTTTTCATTCTTTACAGCAATGATCTACATAAAATATACTTCGTATCAGCAACATCTCTGCTACTGACACTACTTTGTAGTGTCAGGAGCTGACAAATCTCCTCATGGAAAGCCTTGATTACGACTATTGTTTTGGGCATGTTCTGGGTCTTATCTTAGTTGGGAATATGGGCAAACGTTTATGCAAAAAGGGCACTTTTGCACAGTTTGCCAAAAGGTGAGGGGGCATGGTCCCTCTGCCCACCCGTTTCTACGTCCGTGAATAGTATGCGGTGCTCAAATAGCACCAGTGAATGTTTTGTCAAAAGTAGTCATTTTGACCACAGGCTTTATTATAACATCAAAAAACAATAATCTATAAATCATATGTGGTATTTAGAAGAAGGATTTAGATAATCCAACACATCCTAATAAACAATTGAAAATGGAATTTCATTGTGATCTTCATTTATGTATAATTCCTTTCAATGTACTGTAGCATTTAAGGGTTTCTGTTCTCAGGTTATCATTTTTCTGTTTACATTTTATCAGGCTGAAACTCATTTTTATGTGTTATTAGAAGTCTCTTAATTGCCTTCAGGGAGATGTCTATTTTTAAAACATGTAAATGTCATTAGAAAGAAAGTGAATTAGTGAGCTAAAGAAAATCGTACATTCTCTGGCTAAAGCTATATACTGTACATTTTCGGCGTAAATTTGGCATCAAATTTCGAGTTTAAAAATCCAGAATCGACTTGTACTGCGGTGACATTTTTCATGACACGAGTTCTATTAATTCAGATTCGAGAAAACCATTGCAAATCAAAATTATATGATTTGACATATAGGTATTTATTTATAAAAAGGAAAAATACTAGTAATCTTACTCAACATGAGACCGATCAAACTTAAAGTCCAAAATGAATACAATTTCCTTAGCTACGCCTCGCCTTGCCTCTGATGCCGATCAAGCAATTTGAGTCAGAGAAAGTGGTCTACTAAAACAGCAGGTACATGTCAAAATCAAGATTTTTAGACCAAACTTATAGACTTGGACTTATACGCCTCGTCAATGTATACACCGTAATCTACGGTAAAAATGCTTTGCGACACTGATATTCAGTAAGTGGTAGCCCTTGTCTAAAAAAAAATACAAAATTTTGACTAATGTAAAATTATATATGTAAAAAAGTGGTCAAATGTTGTTTTTTTAGATAAAAAAAGTCTTTATAAAATAAATAACATTTATTCAGTTATATCAAATTAATAAATGGGTGTCACAAAACACATTCTAATCTTATTTTTCACAACGTTTAAAGCTCGGTGGATGATTTAAATAAAAATTTGTTAAACTATAGTTGCTGATAAACGTAGTTCGAATTAATAATATGTTGGTTACTTAGATAGCCTCAAGTTTTAATTTAGATTTTTTTTACATTCAAAAGAAGCTTTTTATATAATGCTTTTCTATTCCTTATCACAAGCTGAAATTAGCTGTGACCCCCTTTACTTCTGCTTGGTCAATAACGGCGTTTAGATGGTTTAATTTTCTGTTTGCCTTCATTCAATTTACCGAGCATAACAATCTCTTTCATATGTTGCAATTATATTTAACTGTCCTATTTTGCAGGAATCTATAAATCCAATAGGAAATTCTTGAACACATTTTATTACTCAAATCTATTTTGTTGAGTAGATAAAGCAATTTTGTTAACTCCTACGTTTTTTCAAGCTTGTTTTGATGTTGCCACCGATAGATATATCTATATAAAAAATCTAGTTTGAGACTAGGTTTATGTAATTCCACTCACAGCGGGAAAAGCAAAGCAAAGAACTCAGATAAGAAGAATTAAAACTTAGTATATTCGGATTAGAGGATATTTTTTTTATGGATTCAAAATGCCGCGTCCTGCACCTTATCAACTCCAAAATAAACAAAATAACAATATGTGCAAGTCACGAATTTTTGTTACCATTGCGCATCTGCCAATAAACCCTACAGTTAAGAGATATTCATTAAATTCATTTCCACAGTAAGGGAGCAAAACAGAGCTATAAAATCAAGTCCCATTTCTATTTCTTACACAACGTCGAAATTTTTTCTAACACTTAAGCTTACTTTATATCCACAATTGTTAGTTTAGATATAAAAAAACAACAAGTTCGGTTACATTTATTATTATTATTATTATTATTATTATTATTTGATAATATCTCAACAGGTGCATTATATCAGTTTACATAACTCTTTTCATATAAGTCCTGTGTCCATTTAAACATAAATTTAAATGTAATTTATGTATATGATTACCACACATTACTTTCGAAATATAAAGACGAAAAGCAATAAAAAGAAACATCGAAAAAAGGCAAGTGAATAAGGGAACATTTTTCGTTCTTTCTGCTAAATTATTTAACTTTTTGCTTGCAAATTTAAGTGACCTAAGTTGATAAAGAACTTTATACATTCCCATGGCTCATTTTAATAAAAACTACATCATATAGTAATGACCATAATTTGTCTCTTAACGTCACAAAAGTCTTCCAGCTTATTTATCTATGTGTAGAAAGAAATGGATTCAGAATTTCCTTGCAAGCGTCCAAAATATTAAAATGAAGAGGAATGAGAATGCATTGATTCTGAAGACTCCATTCCTGAATTAGTCAAAGGGAAGGTAAACAGTAATAACTTATATTGGCCTGGAATTGAATCAGGAGCAATCAGAAAAGAGAAAGAATTAGAGAAATATGAAAATGAATAACTGTACTCAAATGTTGACTCACAGAGCATTGTCTACTAAACATTTTTTTCAATCTCTACTATACTGCATGCAGTAATATTTTAAGCTGAAAGCACTTAATTTCGGTATTGAACAGTACGTATATCAGAGAACAACTGAAGGTGATTTTTGTTTGCAATGCTATTGAATTGTATACATAACATATTCAAGCACAAAGATACGTTTTTAAAACAACCAGCAGAAATTCTTATTAAAAATCTGAAAAAAATTTTAAATTTTTAAATTTTGGATTTACTTTTTGTATTGTCTTTTGTTGCTTCATTTTTTTTATTCCAGACTCCAAGACACCAATCATTTTAAAAGTAATTAGCGGTTTTTAATCATTTGTCGAGTTGGTCAGAGGCGCAGCTTTTCATGTATATCAACATTGTATGTTTGGAATCCCACAATATAGAAAAATTACTCATTATCAATGACAACTTGAAGGTTTTATGTAGTTCCCTTTGTTTTGGTAGCTCGAATAATTCTAATTACGAAATCTAAACATTTTGCAGACATCATAGACAGCGGCTTACCTAAAAATGCATTTCTAAAGAGGGGCGTTACAACGGTGCTCTATATTACATCGTTCAATTGAAATTTATTTCGAAACCGCATGTCACCTAGGATTCTCTCAAATTCAAATGCAATAACGAATTCCAAAAAAATGGACAAACATTCTCAACTATCGAAAAGTAGAATTAAATAAGGTGGAAAACAGAGGATTTTTTGTTAAGGCCAAGGTCTAAACTTCACATAATCCTCACAAACATTGAAAAATGTTTTAATCAACTGCCTTATTACATTGAATGGTTTGCCGTATGTTATGGTTAGACAAACAAGATTTCTACTAAAATCCCAAGTTTTCTTAAGCAGATATTGGTCTACATTTGAAACCAGAATTTTCCTCACTGAATAAAAAAGTAAACGTATAATCTTGAGATGACCTCAGGTGTACTTGCATTGAAAGTCAACTAGATGTCAGTTTATTTTATTAAGCACAAGAAAAGAGCCTTAAAAGATTCAAAAGCAACCGAGTTTTTAAAATATGGTAAAAAGAAAGTGACATTATAAAACAATTTATAGGTAACCATTTTTATCTCTGGGAAAAAATGAAATCTTTTTTCTTTACTTGAAATATGTGCCAAAAAGTATGATTTTTCGAACGTTTAGGTTAAACACCTAGCAAATGATGAAGTAGAAAAAACCCAAGGCAATGTACTGTAGCAAAAAAAATACTAATGCATAAACCACCCTACAAACATTATTATTATGTTGATATTTTTATCATTATTATTATCATTATTGTTCTTGTTGCTATTTTTGTTATATCATTATTATTATTTTTGAGTGGTGGAGCAATACGGGGCCCACGGGGGACTCAGGGTTAGAGACCCCAGCAAACCCATCCGACTCCCAGCCCGATAAGGGTAAGCTTGGTGCATGCATTACACCTATGTGTGTGTGATAAATTGATGGAAATAAAAATACAATACATGACCTTGCAGGTGGGTCCAGTTTAGTTTTCCCAGTTCAGATGACCCATTCTGCTTAAAATGGTCTCCGTAGCGAGGCTTCACCCAAGACCATAGGAATAAGTAACAAACTGTGAACTCGGTACTCAGCCCTTCAGAATAAGAGATCCATTCTCACGACATTATTATTGGGATGGATAGCACCTTTCTTATGGTGTTGGCCGAATCCAACAGTGCAGTCTGCTGAATCAGTCCAAATTTCTTCGTGTCAACTCCAAGCAGAGCAATCCATTCCTTAATTCTGTACTTGGCTCCTAGAGCTCCAATCACTATGAGGATCACTTTGGTAGATGTCTTCCACGTGCGGGTTATCTCCAGTGCCAGATCCTGGTATTTCTCAATCTTCTCTAATTCTTTCTCTTTGACCCGAAAATCCCCAGGGACAGCGATGTCTATGATTGTCGTTTCGGATTGATCTTGTCAACCACCACAATATCAGGTCTCCGAGCTCCAATTACCCTGTCAGTGTGTATGTTGAAATCCCACAATATTTTAACTTTGTCATTCTCCAGCACTGGCTCAGCTCGGTGATTAAACCAGTTTTTGCTCCTCTGGAATCCATGGAGCACACAGTTTCCACTGGATGATCGAAGCAACACGGTCATGTCTCTTCTTATATTGACCCTGTGCAAGCTTCTCACATTCACCCAGTATGTGCATCACCGTTTCCTCCCTTGCACCACACATCCGACACATCTTACTTCCCTGTTCTTGCATTATTTTCACTTTATAATTCCTCGTTGGGAGAGATTGATCTTGGTCGGCTAGCAGTAGTTCTTCGGTTTCTTTTTTCAACCATCCAGCTTTCAACCAATTCCAAAAAAATGTTTTATTTTTCAGTACTTTCTTGGGGTACTGACCATGGAGAGGTTTCTCTTTCCATCCTTCTATTCTTTCAGCCACTTTTTCCTTCTTAAACTCTGTCGCCGTTCTTTCTTTCACAAAACTCTCCAGCACTGAGTCGTCATTTATTGTTGTTCTCTATTATTATTATTATTATTATTATTATTATTATTATTATTATTATTTTCGAGTGGAAGAAATTCTCCTAACAATGACTTAAGAAAGGCGGACGCAGTTACAGGCACTATATCCATACGTATGAGACAAATTAAATTCTTACTATTTTTTATTATCATCATAATTAGTAAAAAGAAATAATAGAAGCAGCAGCGGTAGTTAAAATAGTACTCGTAGTAGTAGTAGTAGTAGTAGTAGTAGTAGTAGTAGTAGTAGTAGTAGTGGTAGTAGTAGTAGCAGTAGTAGCAGTAGTAGTAGTGGTTAGTCATAGACTTTACATTTTCAAACACTAATCCTGCTCTGATCTTTTTTTTCAACAATGACACAATTGCACAATATTGCAGAATTAATAATATTTTAGAAATTTTTATTACATGTTGTTATTATATATTATATATGTTGTTATATATATGTTATTATTTTATATTTATCTTTATAAATGTAAACAACAGTCATGTTAAACGTACCTTATTTTTGTTATATTTAGTATTTTACCTATATTTTTATTTTGAATCTATGCATATTTAACTCTTACTTTTACCAATGAAATAGACTTTCTTTACCCGACAATGTAAAAATTAGAATTAAAAATATTTTTTACTTGTGTAGAGGTCTCAGATTACAAGCCAAACCATGAGGATAGATTGAAAATGTAATCTAACTGAAACCAGCATGAGGAATTTTTCAGATCAGCTTACGAATGGCATAAAATTTAAGGTCTGCATTTTGAGAAAAGTATAATACCAGACTTCTTGAAAAAGGATTACATGCTACCACTGATTAAAACAACAACTTGGCTAAAGAGTTATAGCATGATGCAACGTTGACAATTACTACAAGTTTGACGCATTCCTGAATAATGGTACTTCCTCTAAGATTATTCTGCAATAAAATGAAATACTTGACTTATAGAAAGTGAAGAAATCGGCTTAATGAATTGTTTACTATCAATTCATTTTTCTAGCATTATAATCCGATAATTTCTTTACTCTATCGTACAACCAAAAATCTCTTTTCTGTTGAAAAGAAAATTGATTATACCAGGTGTATCCATCTTATCGAGGGAATTCAAAGCATTGTTGCTTCGATTGCATTCTATCTGACCCCTATCTGATTGTTCGTAATGCTCCAGAAGGGTCAAAAGGTTGTGCTATTTTGACCAGAGGCCCAATGATAAGAGATATGATCTTACGTTTGTAATGCTATACATCAAGCCAACATCATATTTCGGCCAAAGAAATTAGTAGCTAAAATAATCAAGGACTAATACCTGAAGAATACAGTTAAAAGTCAGACTTTTCTTGTTTACTTTACTAACATGTAAATATTATTATAAAGCATAATTACATCGTAAATTAAACTTGATCATGTCATTAATTTAAAGAAAAGGAAATCTTGAAAATATGGTGTGTTTATTCGATTACTAAATCTCAAGCATTGCCCATTACCAATAATGTATCTGCTGTCATTTCATCATATTCATGATCAGTGCTGTAAATAGAATTCTCAGGATTTTCTCAAGTTGTAGTAAGGTTAGCAGAAATAGTAATCTCGAGTCCGGAATAGAAGTGGCAGCAACTAAATAGGGGTGTTGTGAAATATCTGACGTTAAATAATTGGGGGTTGCAACAAACAAGACGCTGTAAAAACAACTGAAAAATATGACTAAAAAAGAGGGAATGCAATAGAGGAGGATATTTCATAAACCACTTTTTCAGTTCTTAAAAGTATTTCAGCATTGTTTATCATAAAAATTACTGAAGAAATAAAAAATGAGCTCGTGTAATTATTACCTGTACATCCTTCTCAGGTACCATGTCCTTCCATAACGTCGGCGTTCATGCTTTTACACAGACACCTGTCCTTTGTTATCCTCAGCATCTCCATTTCACTTTCCCCGATCCAAGTTGATATGCTTTTCATGAATGATATCCGTCTAAGTCCTCTGCCTCTTCTTTCACATATCCTACCTTTAAGAGCCAAGTCCTCCAGTCCTTCCTTTCTGATCACATGTCCTAGGAAGGACAGCTGCCTTCTCCTGATGATTGTTTGAAGCTTCATGCTGTAAACTGCTCGTATCAAAACTTCGTCGTTGGCTACGTGGTCACCTTCACATAAGAGTATTATTTTTATACGCTGATCTCGAGCGTACCTTGCACGATGACCTGTTTGTGCGAAGATAAATTACAGAGGACTGAACGAAATAATGTGCTCTTAGTTTGTTTTTCACTCCTCTGTCGTTTTGAATTCTGCCGTGTTCTTGGGTCAGATAATAATAAACGGGAAGGGGGAGGTGGCAATAAGAAAATTCGGGTAGGTGTTTGTTTTTAATATAATCGCTTGGACATAGAGGAGCGGTGGCTTAATGGTAAGTGCAGTTGCACAGTAACCAAGGGGTTCTGGGTTCAATTCGTTGAGCGAGCTAGGAGAACTTGGAACTTTACAAAAGAAAAAGCCATTGGTTGGTGTTAGGAAGGGCACCTGGCCAAGAAATTCCTCACTGTCTGAACAAAGTTCCTATGAAGGGCACCTTCTGAGCCTCAACTGCTAGGGAAAAATGACGCTAAAACAAAAACAAAAAAAATAGTCAAGAGTAGTAATGCTTTTAGACATAGCAGCAGTAGAGGTGTTGGTGAGGTACAAGTACAATTTAATTACTGATAAAACTTAAAAAAAAGACCTTACTGGTAAAACAGTGAATTGACTTTATTTCTAATGTTCTTGATAGGTTTTTTCATATTATTTGCTGATAATTATGGGTAATAGATAATTTGTTACAAGATTATTGACAACTACTAGAATCACTGTGTTAATAAAACTTTCCTTACTTTTTGCCTTGGTGTTTTCCTTCTCAAATCATATTCATCTGTGTTATCTCTTTGCTGTTCTGGTTTGTTAGTACGTCATCCTTGAATAAAATATCACTCACATAATATTTCCTTGTCTTTCATAAGTACACCACATATCTAGAGATCTTATATCTATTTAGTTGTCGAAATCTTATGGCAATACTAGAGCTTGAAATAAAGTATATGTTAGATGTAAAGATGTATAGATGTTTTAAATCATGCAATTTGCAATACTTTGAAATTTTTCGAGAAATGACTGTAAATAAATTTCAATAATGACTGTGGTGACAAATGTCTTAAAAAGATATTTAGCTATAATTGTTCTCTTGCGCTCTTTCTAATTAAACTTCTTAGGTGGACCAATTAAATATTTGATGGTACTGAAGTAATAATTGTCGTCATTTACCACACCAGAAGTTTTGTTATGCTTACTATGATAAAAAAATTCAAAAATGCTATGGTAACCAATCAGCGAGAAAAAATAAGTAATTGAATTATATAATTAGGAAATTTAAATCACAAACTGTCAGCAAGTAAAGCCTAGTAAATTGCCTGTGCAAATAGTATTTTTGTGTATTATTTAATGAAATTAATCTGACGACGAAAAATGTCAGTAATGATGATCAGTTTTAGAGGAAATATTTTCATTTTGCTTCTTACTAAGGTGGACAGGCGTATTGCAGTGATGCGGACTGGAAAAGTTTACCAACAATAGTTACTTAATTCCCTTTATTTCTGAGTTGTATTTTAATGTTTCAATTCTAAATCATGATTATAAACTTCTTCAATTGACTTTTACTGGTCTTGTGATGTGAAGATTACATTGGGGGAGGGTCATTTATGAGCGAAGACTTTAGTGGAATAAAAATCAGAGAATAACAGGATAATTTTGTTTTTATTTTCGTTAAGTTATTAAGTACCTGGAGTCAACTCTTCAAACAAACAGAAACTATGATAGAGAAGTAAAGAAGAGAGTGCAGGCCTGTTGGAATGGGTGGAGGAAGGTACCAGGGGTATTTTGCAATAGGAAAATGTCACCACGGATGAAGGGAAAAGTTTACAAGAGGGCAGTGCGCCCAGCTCTATTATATGGTCTGGAAACTGTTGCTACTACCCTGCGACAAGAAGAGGAGCTAGAAGTGGCACATGATGAGGTGGCAAATAGGTGCGATGCAACTAGTCAGAATTCCTAACGACCGCATATGAGAAACATCTCGTATCAGAAGACTTAAAGACAAGATGAGGGAGTCACGACTTCGCTGGATTAGACACATATCAAGGCGTAATGCAGATTTTGTAGGAAGGAGGGTAATAAGTTATGAAGTCGCCAGTGTGGGCGAAGGGGGAGTCTGTTGGTACGAGGGATGCTGATGTGACGAACAGAACAGGTTTGAGACGGCTAATCCACTGTGGCGACTCCTAATGGGATATAGCCAAAAGACAAAGAAGAAGTAAAAAGTTTATTAGTGCATTGCAGTTGAATTTCTATGTTAACACTTAGTCAATGTTGATGCAGTCATTCATATCGTCCACGAAAAACTCCATAGGTGATTGTGGCACCTGGAAATGGTATAAATTTAAACAATATTTCTCGTAAAAGGTGTAAAAGTTTAACAGGTAGAAAAATTTTAAAGAAAAAGCCTGGCAAAAGCACTTTTAAAGTAAATTTATGAAATAGAAGTCTGGTGTTTTAGTGAAACATAGACTATCACATATTATCACATAGCTAGACTCATTAGCGAATCTGTTTTTTATTTAGTAACTTAACAACATGAAGTATTTGTCTTGTAAGGAACTTATAAACAGAACCTTATGATTAGCCTAATAAAAATGTTTAGGAATGTATAAATTGTGGGTGTGCACATTAATAGTAATGAAAGGAACATTTGACATGTAACCATCCTATATAAATATTTGTATTGATAAATGATAAATTAAGAAACATTGATAAAACAATTAGATTGTTTTTCAACAGGAAAAAAACAGAATATGTTGCTTAAAGTTTATGTGTGAAAAATATAGAAATTTCGGTATGGCATAGAATTTAGAATTCTGGAGGCCTTTTCCTTTACGTTAATGCTTACATGCTATTTGTTTCTTAGAAGTAAACTCTTTCGCATTTAATATATCTCTTAAGAGCGTAACATAAAGATCTACACTGACATGGATTGTTTTTTTAAGAAAAACTTACTTATGCAGAAAGTTTACTTTTTGCATTGCGCTTGCTTTTAAAAATATTCAAATTGGCATAGTAATGTGCTAAAATTTGTATAGACAAAAATTTTGCAGAATTCCTAAATGGCCATTCAAATATTGCTTACATCAGCATTGCGTTTCTTTTGAAGAATTACTTAGCGGCTATAATAGTTCCTTTTACTTTTTACCATGTCTTTTTACCCGTTATGTTTATTTTTTGACTATTTTAATAGCCATTAAAAGTGTGCTTACTTTAGCATTACCTCGACTTTGGAGAATTATCCAGTGGTCATAAGAAATGTATGTAGTTTTTTCTTATTGCTTGGTTTATAATCATGAAAGAAGAAAAAATGTTATCAGAAATATATAACTATAGCACAATAATTTGAAATACTATATTCAAGGTCCGTTGGTATTTTCTTAATTTTTTATGATTGCATAATTTTGACTGTTTATAATTGGCAATGCATATATAACAAAATAATATTGAAAAATATTTTTTGGAGATTGAAGGAAGTAAAAAATCCAAGTTGAAATGAATCTAATTCACACAAATTACATTTTCTACTAATTATTTTTAAACCATATACTACTAATAGCCTACAGAATTAATGCAAAGTAAAGCAAACATAATCGTTTGGTGTTAAACCAACGTCACAGATCATTTATATTTGAGACTGTGTCTCATTGGCACAGGGTTCAAGCAGAATTAAATTCTGAAAAATCGACATTTTTTGGTGGTATACTGTGAAATACCTTTGATATTTATTCAAATTCTATAGCCTTCTCTATAACTGGCGGTCTTTTATTGTATTTCTGTACAAGTAATTGATATATTTCCTTTGACTTAAAACCATTATTATAGTACTTAGAATGAGTTGAATTATTAATGAGTTATCAACCTGTTGTGTAGGAAGCTCTTTTTTTAAGTCAGGAGGATAATTTTCAGTGGCTAAGACTCCAGTTCTTTCTAAAGTTGTTCTTTAAGCTTTAAAAGGTACAATGAATCTATGATATTTGTATATATGTATGAATTAATATCAATCGTTAGACAATAACAAACTATGGTAAATTTTAATAATAAATGAACTCCAGGTTGCTAGGATTCAAGAAAAGAGTGGTAAGATCTGTTTAATTTAGATTTTTGCTATTCTAATTAATATTTGCTAGCTATGTTATTGTTACAATGAAATATCTAAAGTAAATAGAAAATTTTTGCTCTAGTTGGAAATCAATGATCACGTGTAGATGCTATTATAAGAGAGGATACATTAAGAAAAGACGCTTCCTTAATACATTATTTAATCTTTTTTAATTACAAAGTCTGGTCATATTTCATTACCTAAATGTCTTTATTCCTCGCCAGCTCTTCTTGTTATGTTTGGTTTAGTCTAATTAAATTAGTCTGCTTCTATAATCAACTATAAATGTATGATACAACAAGGATATCAAAATCAAGCAAAAAGGTATTTTCAACAGGTCATTTGAGTATAAAAAAAATTGTGTATTATTTTCCAAAAGTTAAACGTTATGAACCTTTTTCACGATATTATACTTTAGTTTAGCCAGCTTTTGATTTAGTAATATATATATTTGCAAACATTTCATCTATAATTTTGATAAAGTAAATAACATTACGGGATGTTCTTCTGTAACCACCTGGCAAATGTTTATTTTTTAATTCTAGACAGTGTAAGTATCTATAACTAACTATTTCTGTTCTTACAAGACTTTTTAAAACTTACAGTCAAAATTAATCTTCCATAATTGTTACGTTTCATGATTTTCCCAGTCCATTTTTGTATGCTATCTGGTTGTTTTTAATACTGCTCTTCCTCCTACTTCTTCTACTACTAATACTATTACTATTGTTACCGCTACTTCTACTACTTCTACTACTTCTACTACTTCTACTACTTCTACTACTTCTACTATTTCTACTACTTCTACTACTTCTACTACTTTTACTACTTCTACTACTTCTACTACTTCTACTACTTCTACTACTTCTACTACTTCTACTACTTCTACTACTTCTACTACTTCTACTACTTCTACTACTTCTACTACTTCTACTACTTCTACTACTTCTACTACTTCTACTACTTCTACTACTTCTACTACTTCTACTACTTCTACTACTTCTACTACTTCTACTACTTCTACTACTTCTACTACTTCTACTACTTCTACTACTTCTACTACTTCTACTACTTCTACTACTTCTACTACTTCTACTACTTCTACTACTTCTACTACTTCTACTACTTCTACTACTTCTACTACTTCTACTACTTCTACTACTTCTACTACTTCTACTACTTCTACTACTTCTACTACTTCTACTACTTCTACTACTTCTACTACTTCTACTACTTCTACTACTTCTACTACTTCTACTACTTCTACTACTTCTACTACTTCTACTACTTCTACTACTTCTACTACTTCTACTACTTCTACTACTTCTACTACTACTACCACTCCTAATACTACTACTGCTACTACTACTATTACCACTACTACTTCTACTACTATTTCTACTACTACTACTACTACTACTACTGCTACTACTACTACTGCTACTACTACTATTACCACTACTACTACTACCACTCCTAATACTACTACTGCTACTACTACTACTACTACTACTACTACTACTCTACTACTCTACTACTGCTACTGATATTAACAATAATAATGGTGCAAATGTACAGCACAAAGCTCGAATGTACTCGTTGATCTGCTGCTGTAACCTCAAAATAGTTTACAGCAGCAGGTCATGTACCTAAAATTTGATTTAATGTATTTAGTTAAAAAAGTGATGACAACTTGTGTTCTTGGTTTGTGAAATTCTTTTTAAATAAACAGATAATAGCTAATTTTTAGTTAAATTTTCTACATTTTTTATTTAGTATTAAGTCCAAAATGAAAAAGACTAAATACAATTCCTTTATAACTAATACTTTAAATTTAAAAAGGCAATCCTACCTTCTGTAATCACCACAATCAGAAATTGGATTTACTTATTAGCTCTTTCTGAAAATTTTACAAAAGCGTCAGTTTTTATACAAGTATATCAAAAAAATTATTAACTTTTGCTCAATATATAAAAAAACTAAAGCAAAAAGCTTGATTAAAAGAAGATAAAAATTAATATGTACAGAATAACAGTAAAAAGAATTCATAAAGTAAAAATAGATGTTTTTATTATTAAAACTCCATAAAAGTAAACTATTAAAAATTAATATCAAAAGTTATTTTGGAAATCAAGTATGAACGTTTTAGAAAGCCTGGCCTCCAATAAAAGTAAAAAAGAGTTTATATTAATATTTTTATTAATACTTTTATGTTGTTGAATGCTTTTAATATACGTTTTAAATATTATATTATGGACATGTTAATTATTCATATATTACATATTTTTTTATTTTAAAACTGTTATTTGTGACTAGAATATTGAACAAACAATTAGTGCAATTAAATTTTCAGTTTTTATTTGTGAGAGAGAATTGTTTAAATTCAAACTTGGTATTTTTTTAAAAAAGTGGTGTAAACATTACAGGCGTTACATTTTTTGACCTAAAATCTAGAGTCTGTATTTATCATATAACGAAAAATATGCCATATGGCAAGGATTATTATAGAACATAACCAACTGTCAATTAGAAACAGTAGATTACTTTAGTATTCCCAGCATGTATATACATGGCAGTCTTAATTTTTCCTTCAGATGTTCAAAAGCAGTGCGTTAAAGATAATACACTGAGCACATTTTGAAAGATTGTACCATACGGTATAGGCTACCAGGCAACATTTGGTTTCACCACATTGACATTTTTCATAGTGAATACCCATTTTTCAATAAAATACTAATCATCAAAGTGTCGTGCTATGGACACGGTCTTTTTTGTTCTACAATTAATTATATATTAAATTATTTAATACCATCGAACTGATTTGGAATTTCTAGCTATGTACAAGAAATAGTATGCTTATCTGAAGTTGTGACATTTTCCCTCATTTTATAGGGTCGACGCATTCTGACCCATAGTATTTTTGTTGTATTTTGTTTTCAAAATAGTAGTTAGTAATAGTAAAACAGGCCCAAGTATATTATATAAGACAAAATAAATATCTATGGTTTGTCTTATTTACAAAATGGTACGTTTTATAGCTTACTTGCAGCAAAATATTTTGCTTCTGATCATATACAAATTTGCTCTCAAAATCAAACCTATAATCATATTTTAAACCTTGCAATATTTTGTGTCTTATTCCTTCTTTTCTCTTTATTTTGCAAATATTTTTTGAAACAGCTCAAACATTTTTTTCATACTTCAATATAAAGAGTATGACATCGCCCTTTGCTGTATGGAATCATAAGAATCATGAGAAAAAAAGAGACAAAAGATTGCACTTCTCAAATATGGAAAGTGTGGTCATTTGTCTCTCTTCTTCCGAGTATATTATATATATGTACATATATATAATATACTCTATATATATGTTTTAATATATAAATAATGAAAATATGCTTGAAATTTTGCACTTGCAATTTCTAGTAAACTTTATTTGAAGACGCTAATATGATGATCATTACGTTCCACGTGATGGATTTCATTCTCTTTTTAATAATAAAACTTCTAGTCTGGCAGCCAACAATTTACTTTTAGTTCAAAATTAGTTTTATCAAAATTATAGTAAATTTTGTACACTAAATGTTTCTTCGAGCGAAAAGAGGGGCAAAAGACTCCACTTTCCAAATATGGAAAGTGTGGTCTTTTGTCTCTCTTTTTCCTATTATATTTTATATATATNATAATGAAAATATGCTTGAAATTTTGCACTTGCAATTTCTAGTAAACTTTATTTGAAGACGCTAATATGATGATCATTACGTTCCACGTGATGGATTTCATTCTCTTTTTAATAATAAAACTTCTAGTCTGGCAGCCAACAATTTACTTTTAGTTCAAAATTAGTTTTATCAAAATTATAGTAAATTTTGTACACTAAATGTTTCTTCGAGCGAAAAGAGGGGCAAAAGACTCCACTTTCCAAATATGGAAAGTGTGGTCTTTTGTCTCTCTTTTTCCTATTATATTTTATATATATATATATATATATATATATATATATATATATATAACTTTTGTGCTTGAAATTTTGTACTTAAAATTTCTAGTAAACTTCATCTGAAGACACTGATGTGATGATCAATAAGTTCCATTTGATGGATTTAATGTTTTTGTTAATAAAACTTCTAGTCTGGAAGTTTATTAAGAGATTTGTGAAGAAATTGTACTCACTTTTTCAAACTCTAAATTCCATTAAAATTCAAAAATAAAAGGTACAGTCAGCAAATGTACACTACTAAAATCACCAAAATCTTTGTAATTAACCCTGTAGAGCCTAAAATAAAGCCAGAATGTAAATAAGGCCAGTTAGAAAATTCTAAAAAAGGACAATCAAAGAAGTCGTCAAATGTTAAAAGTTATAAACAATGGTAAAACCCAGTGTTATGCGTCAAATCCCTTTCAAGGTAAATAAACTTTGTCATAATTATATATGTAGTATGCAGGAAACAGAGTGATCTTGTTACTACAAATATTCTAAAGCTTTAAATTGCAAACGCAATATAAGTGGTTAACTGTACTAATTTACGGCATAAGTAAGGTAAGATAGGCATCAGTCTAAATTTGTCAACAATGCATGTTCAGTTATTGAAGCTTTGATGACATGATAGGAATTGGTTACCATGCCGAATGCTATGTTAAATAAAGATTTATGTGCTCTAATTTTATCTATTTTATCATTTAAATATGGATGTTCTTTATCAAATCTATCGATTTTATCGATTATCTGTATTTTTCAGTATGAAGAGGTGCTTACAAGCCTAAGATCTGTCATCTCTTGATACAATTTTTTACAGCTGCAAATTTCTAAAATTTTAATGTTAAAGGATTTATTTGGTGATTTAGGACTCGGATAGAATGTCTAGAGAAAAAAAATGTATCATAAATACCATTTAGTCTATATATTCTGTTTATGGATTCCAAATAGAATAAAGAATCCTGAGACACTGTATAACTCTTCCGTGCTCTTTCCAGTTTCCCAATTGGTAGTGTGCACTTACAGTCCACTTGTTAACCTTCTGATATCACTAGACAACTTAGCTTTTATAATTAAAGTTAACAAGCTCTTGGCTTTTAAAAATTCCTAATTTTATGGACTCAGATAAAGCCACTAGTGCAGGATATTTATTACGTCTATGGCTTTATGCTTTTTCTGAGTGACTATTCGAGATACTTCTCTCATTGCCAGAGCCTGACTATGGGGAAAGTCTCTTAAAATGTCAGTAATAGGAAGGCATATTTAAGGATCCTTGTCTCAAAGACTTCCTTATTCCTTAAGTTACCTACTAATCGCCCTTACGGTCAAAACCTGTATTTGAGTGACTATAGGCATTTTGTCTTTTCTTTATTTATTCATTTATCCAGTAATACTATAAAGTGACAATTTGTGCCTAGTTTCAAATTAAATCTTTTGTTTTTTTCCAGTGTCACTACTATCCATTTCCAGTTGTAAATTCTTTAAATAATCGTTTTAATTTATAACTTTTGACTGATGAAGTTGAAAGTGGCAACAAAATATTTCAATAACATATCAAATAGAATATCTATTTTATTTTTTTATTTTTTTTATCTGTTAAACAAAGCAGTGGGTATTTTTCTTGTATACATCTATCTCGCGACTTGTCATTACTGTAAGCTTCATATGGTTGACGTTTGTGGACTTTCTACGAGGAAGAATGGGTTTACCCTTAGCTACAACTACCTCCAGGTCATCTTTTGACAAGTTGTAGTTCCTGTTATCTGTCCCAGGGACCATGAAATACTGATTTTGGCGTTCGGTGAGGACCTGTGTGTCTCATGGTCAGTGGAAATCTTTACCCTTGTTTGGTGACCTTCTTCTGGTGGTGCCACAATAAAACAATGCTCTTTGATGAGGCTAAAATATGATCTCATTTTAATAGAAAAAGAAAGATTTAGCTAAAGATGATACATACCACATCAACCTCCTAGCCGGTGACCACAGCTTGAGTCCTCAATGGTCCATCAGGATAAGGTAGAAAAAATCAGCTTCTAGCAAAGTTTTGTCAACGAGAAGGAGTAGGTATTACTATAAGATCATCACCACACCATAGAGTGAAGAGTTTTATAAAGCTCTCTTAAAAATTAACGGCACAAAATGTAAAGATTAATATGCAGAAACTAGGAATAATAAGTGCCTTTGCCCCTACAGAAGATAAACCATTTTTAAATAATGACGTCTTCTACAGGAATTTGCAAAAGACAATGTAAATTACCAAAAATAACCAAACCCCTAATAAAAGGTGACTTTAATGCAACGTCGTCAGTCACAACTCGATACTCATACTATGATAGTTAGAAAAACAGTAAATGAAGATAGAAAGTGACAGATAAGTCAAACTTTCATCTCTTAATATGTGGTTTCATCATTCCCCAAAACAGCGGTACACAAAGCATAAATCAGACAAAGTCACTGAAATAGTCATTGACTACAGTTGATCTGACTTCTATTTGAGCACAGATGTCAAAAACAGCTTTCACAAAGTAATAACAATTCATATCACACACTATGAAAGAAGTCATGCTCTAAATAGAAAGAAGGTAATAATCATATTGATGCTTTCAAAGGCAAGAGATACTCCAACAAAACAGTAAAGAAATAACAAGGATAATCAATGGGATAATCAATGGTGGGGAATAAACTGGTAATACAGGTAAGAGATTACATAAGAAGAACTTAGATCAGAAAAGGGACAATAAAAAGAAAATTAATTCCCATATCATAAGAAAGGTCAGAAACCTATGAGGTGGTTACTACTCTATCATAGTCTCTGAAAGAAATGAGTCACAACAACACTACAGGCATTAGCTGGACACGTAGAAAAAAGCAAAACCTTACGAAATTACACTGGTCAACAGCATTTTTGTAACATGAGCTTCTTGTACATTTTCTTGTCAATTCTGGGGTGCTGAGCACCAATCTGCATTTCAATTTTTCCATCATGTCAGGATTTTTTTTAATTGAATTTTAATTAATTGTTTAACACATTTTAACTAATTTTTGGCCTTTGGACTAACAAAATCATCTGTTTCAAAAAGGGTTTCACAGGTGGTAAAATGTCAAGAGAAGCGACATCTGCATTGCGTCAGTGACATGAGATTCAGATATTCCGAGTTAGCGTCCCTGTGCACTCACAACATGGTGCAATTATTACGCAATGCGACGGCTTGAACAACAAACTCCTAATATGTAAGCACATTGTTCATGTTCCAACGAGTGTGGGGAGCTGTGGCACACACAAAAGTCAAAGAAGCATAAAGCTTAGTTTTGATATCATAGAACAAGGAAACGGTTACTTATGCTTTCGGCACTGGCAAAGATTAATTATTTGCATATTATGTAACACTTAGTTAGGAAACAAAGATAGTGCATGCATGAATTCATGTAAACATATTTCCTGAGAGATAACACCAAGGTGGGTACCTAAAGGTAGATTATTTTAGATGAAAGACCACCATTAGCTTCTGCTTGGGTGTATACACTTGTGATTGAAGTTATAGTATTTTGAGCACCTTGTAAGTAGTATCAGCTTCATATTTTACCAGGATACCTTCTCGACGAGGATGCAAAAAAACCCTAATAACTTTTGTTATGTTTGTGGAAAATATACTCCTCAATCGCAGCGAAGGTCACTCACTACAGCTCTCTGCAATGCGTACAATAACTTCTTTGATTGTGTTTTAGACGATCAAGACAAACCGTGGGCTCCTCGCAGCTGTATCTCTTGTTATTTGACATTGATAAGCTGGCACAATGGTAAGCATAGGCGAATGTCATTCGCAGTGCCTGACGTCTGGCGAGAGCCAAGGGATCATGTGACAAACTGCTACTTCTGTCTCACGAAGATATCGGGCTTTTCAAGGAAGTCAAAGCTGACCGTCCAGTATCCCGTTCAACGTCCAGTGCTTCACAACGTTGACCTGCCAGTTCCATCCTCAGCCCAGAAGAGGGTCAGCTCATTTGAAAGTAGCGACACTGCTATCAGCACCAGCAGCGATGCATCCATTGCATCAAGAATACAAGCATCTGAGCCTCATTTTGTAACACAGCCTGAGCTGAATGACTTAGCAAGGGATTTAGATCTGTCGAAGTAACGTGCTGAAGTGCTCGCTATGATTTCCGCATTTGGTTATCGTGATCGGGAATTTTCCCAGTTTTTCACAAAGACCGGTCTACTGTGCCACTGCACCAATGTACAAGGGTTGCTGTATGCTCTTGGACTTGGGCATAAGTCGACAGAATGGATGTTATTCATAGACTCATCTGTGGTGAGCCTAAAATCTGTACTTACACAATGGCAACTTACGTCCATCGATACCAGTCGCTCATGCCGTTAGAATGAAAGAAACATATAAAACGATGAAGAAGCTGTTTTGTGCCATCAAGCACTCGGAACATAAGTGGAAGATCTGTGGTGACCTCAAGGTTGTAGGTCTAGTGTTGGGCCTCCAAAGTTGATACACCAATCACTCCTGTTTCCTCTGCTTGTGGGGCGGAAAAGTGGGGCGGAAACAATACAAACAGAAGCAGTGGCCCAAGCGCTCCAGTCTCGTGCCAGGGAAACACAACATGCAGCACGCTCCTCTCGTTGAACAATGAGATGTCGTACTTCCCCCTCTGAACATCCAGCTTGAACAAATAAAGCAGTTTGTACGGCGCTGGACAAGGATGAAGCAGCTTTCCGCTTCCTACAGCAGAAGTTTCCTTGCATCAGTGAAGCTAAGCTAAAGGCGGGGATCTTTGTTGGTCCTCAAATCCGAGAGCTTCTAAGCGATTCTGATTTTGCATGCATGATGAGTAGAGTAGTCGAAAACTACCTCGGCAACAAGCAAGCACTAACTACAAGAAGCTGATTGCTGACCTCCTACGCCAATACCACCAAATGGGATGCAGAATGTCATTCAAGCTGCACTACCTTTACTCCCATCTGGACTTCTTTTCGGATAACCTCGGGGCTGTCAGCGACGAGCACGGAAAGCACTTCTACCAGACAATTGCAATGCTGGAACATCGCTATCAAGGGCACTGGGATGCAGCTATGCTTGGAGACTACTGTTGGTTCCTGAACAGAGCAGCAAGAAGGCTTTTTGAGTTGTGAACCTGAGGGACCTTGATTTTATGCAGTGACTGAATTATTCGGAATGTTTTTATTCACTGACCTACATTGCACTTGTAAATACCTAAAACACGCTTACATTGGTTATACATTCACATTTGTGATGTACTTCGTATTGCATTCGTACATGGAGTGTTCATGAAAACGTTAGATAAGCATTACTTTGCAGTGTTTGCTGAATTGTATTATTTGCATTCAGAATATTGACTGCCTGTTTTTACTTGAGTGCTTTTATAGGCTTGAAGCAATACTTGCTCTGCTATGGACAATACTTTCATTAAGTCTCGTTTGTCATACATGCAAAGATGACTCACTATTCATGATAGCATGGAATTTCTGTATTTGACACCCTCATTTAAGTCGAAACGACAGTACATTGATATAGTATTTAATTTGTCCTGCTTTCTAAAGGGACAGGTCAAATCGAGTACAAAGTTCCCACAGCATTTATCTACTTTTAGGGAAATTTTGTTATTATTCCATTTTGAGGAGATTTTGCCGAAAAGGTTATTTTCATCAAATCGGTGGTGTCCCATAGAAAAAACCCTGATGGGATAGAGGAAAACAGACTTAAGATTTGAATTCAACGCGTCGTATTTAGTTAGAAAAAAAAATTATGACTCATGTTACAGAGAAAATGTTTCTTTTGTTGACCAGAGATTATCATCAAGATAAATGCTAAACAGATAAAATTTGCTGAATTAAAGAAACATTTTCAGACATCCTTCATTCCTTGTGAGTTAAAAGAGAAAATCCCTCCAGAAATTTCACATCCTCCTCCATTTATCCTCCAATAATTAAAATTAGACAAGCTGACAACTGACGAAATAACCAAAACAGTTACAAAATTAAAAAATAATAACTCCTCCATTGATTTTGAAGGAAAAGTTCTTTATGATTTTCCGCGGATCAGAAAAATTGCTTAACGCACTGGAGATATGATTGAAGATATCTGGTCCAAAACAGAAGTATCTGATTAAAGGCGAAGCACCGTACCCAATAAATCCTCGGGATCGAACTACATACAGAGGTATTGTGATTGGCTAAATTATTACTAAACTGCTGTGATTATACCATTATCAAGAATATTAGACCTGTATGAATCATTACTCCTGGACACCAAATTTGATTTAAACTCTGGAAGATGCTGTAATGATGAAGTTAGTTTACAAAACAATAACAATAAATAATTCTACCAAGCACCGACCACTTTTTACCTGCTTTTCTGACCTTGCAGATGGCAATGACTACATTAATAGGACTTTTCTATTCAGAGTATAACAAACAGAATACCCAATGATACATGCCTCAATATCCCTTGACGAAATCATATCTTTCAAATGAATATCCTTCACAAGGTTCATTTGAGACTAATTTGTTGTTAGACAAAGCGGAAATAAATGTCCAAACCTACTCAATCTTTATTCAGACAATGGTATAAGAGTATATCGACATAAATCAGACCAAAAACGTCTTCCTGGTCTAGACACCGGATACTCGATCCTTACGAAGCTACCAACAGACAAAACGAAATGAGTCACTACAAAATGGTACTTGTAGTGATTCAGAGAGCGGGACTGACGATGAAATTGGGAAACATGTATGGAAAAGAGATGTATCTAATGAAAACCTCTTTTTCGATTCAGTCTTCAAACAATTTGGTTTGAATGTCAACTCTCATAAACAGGAAATATCATATAAAATTGGAATGTAATTTCTGATGTCGCATAACCTAACTCAAATCTCAATATTAATAAAACTCCCCTAAATAATGTAAAATGCTTCCACTACTTGGGAATAAGGAGTGATTCTAACCATTTTCGTACTGGTGGAACAGAACTGAATCACCAAATCAACAGTGCAAAAAGTGCAATTGTTATTCACAGAAAAGTGTTAACCAATAGGTATTTCCAACTAAGAATAATAGTCTTAAAAATCCATGATTTTATGGACTCAGCAGTAGCCATTGCTGTTGGATATTTATTGTGTCGTATGTCATAAGCTTTTTCTGCGCCACATTTCGAGAGATTTCGAATAGGTGACATTAAAACCCATGAAATAGTGAAGAACTTCTGAACAAAATATCAGACCGTTGACTGGGAAAATAAAAAGATTTGGGGCTGGAAATTGAATACTACAACAAGAATAATAAAAGAAACCATCCATTTCCTACAGCACAGCAATGACATAAACAGCATATCTTACAGTTTTCTGGAAACATGGCTTCCAGCATTACAGCACAGAAAACAAAACAAACACAAAATAGCTATGGCACAACTCCTCGAGACAACTTGGTCCCTGTCGCCAAGCAGGTCCGCAATAGCAGAGTACAAAACAGCTATGCCCAACTACTTTAGTAGCCTGACGATGCCAGAAGCATCTATCGAAAGGTAGTTCAGAAAAAGCCTTAACAGTTTAGTAAAACCACAACTGACCTACGGCTGCCACTCAAAATTCCCAAGCTTTTAACAACGTATAGGTTTCTTCGCTTAATAATCATCAATGTTTACCATGAGCTGAGCCGCCTAATTATCAACAAAAAGAAATGAGACTGTTGACTCGAGTTATGTCGTACTAGACAAAGATATGTTTTCCTTTACTCATGTTGAGTCTTTTGAATCATTTTGAATAGGGCATCACTATAAATGGAAAGCAGGTGCTAGCAGAAGCTCTAACAATGAAATTGTAAAGAAACTAATTTTTTCACGATACTAAAACTGTAGAAGTGGGAAGAAGAATACAGTCTATCTTACAAATGGCACAACACAAATCGAAAGCTGAGAAACATCAATACCCAAGGGATTGTTTTTAGTAAAAAGTGAACAGAAACTTTACTTTATTTAGGAAATGACTACTAAATAGATTCAATATGAAAATTGTTTTAAGAGGTTTTAAAAAGTGAAACGATGGCAAAGGGGATTTAAAAATTCTGTTCTTTATGAGATATTTCATCAGGTCTTTCCTGACATTATGTTTTTGTTTTTAATATTTCTAGCATCACAACATTTTGATGCTGTCAACATATAGTTTGAAGATTTTCAGACAATACAAGATGGGCTTTGTAGCCTGTTGTATGAGTACAAAAGAGGTTTTCGCCTTAAAGTTATCAGCTATCCTGCAAAGAAATTGTGTGATTTGTTTTCAATTAAGTGAAAGATTTACAAACACTTTATATTTAGGGGTCTTCAAGCTGATAAACATTCACTTTTCATCAAACTTTATATTAAATTTCCCTACTGAAAGCCTGACAGTTGCTTGCTTTAACTTTGAAATGTCAACTAAAAAAGATTGCGAACGGAGTTTTTTTTAATTAGTTTAATTGGCAATGACTTTACCGTTTTTAATAATATCCAACCACTAAAGCAGAGTCATATTTTTCAACATTAAAGAGAATAAAGACATTTCAAGGAAGTTAATGGAATAAACTAGAGTAAATGAACTTATAGTTGACGGCTAATGTCAAACGTATTGCAGAACTAGAAGATTTTAATAATAAAGTTTTAAAAAAATTACAACACAGAAAAAGAGAAGAATGAACTCTCTTTGTGAAAATTATTTTAAATTGCTCCTGAAATTTTACGTCTGTATGCCCTATTGTATATATTCATTGCACCGTTATTTTATTATCATTATTGTAATTATTATTATTACTATTATTATTCTTGTTATTATTTCTTTTTGAAGTTCTGTTTACAAACTGGAAGTTGTTAACTGAACATCAAGTTGCGACTCACAACCTTAGATATTCAGTGCAAAGCGCACAGTCTTTGTTGTTTCCCAACAAGCAAGCCTTCTGTAACGTTCCAAAATGAGAATCAGGGCAAACTTTCCCAAGCCAATCGTGGAATCCCTTAGATATAGATATAGATATAGATATGTTATTATTATTATCATCATCATCATTATAATTATCGAGTGGTTACACGCCATCTAGTGATGGATTGGTGAAAAACCCACATTCAGCGCCCAGCAACAAGCCAGGAAAGTTATTATTGTTATTATAAATTATTATTATTATCATTATTGAGTGGTGGAGCAATACGAGCCCATGGGGGACTCAGGGGTAGAAACCCCAGCAAACCCATCCGACTACCAGCCCGATAAGGGTAAACTGGGTGCATGCATCACACCCAAGTGTGTGCGATATTGATGTACATAAAAAAAAACAGCACATGACCTTGCAGTTGGGGCCTGTTTAGGTTTCCCAGTTTAGGTGACCCATTCTGCTTAAAACGGTCTCCGTAGCGAGGCTTCACCCAAGACCTTAGGACTAAGTAACAAAGTAAGAACTCGGTACTCAGCCCTTCAGAACAAGAGATCCACGCTCACGACACCTAGATTTGGTGCTCCCCCACTACTCCCGCCCGTTAAACAGAATGGCATGATGTGTCAGCCCTTTTGTGACATGCACAACCGGTTAAGGTCAGGCAACTGACTGGCAAGTCTGCGGTTTGAGCGGGAATGTTATTATTATTATCATTATTATTATTGTCATATTATCACTATATATTGTAGTAGACTACCCATTGTGATGCACCAGAAATTAATAAAAATTTGTTTATACATTAAATGAGGTCAATGAATATTTCTTGTACATATCAGAGATCGATGATCCAGTTATTCTGACATGTCCCTCTAACAAAAATTACCACGCATCGCCAATGTATATTTGCACAAACATAAATTGCAAAAGTTCACTTTCAATGTCCATAATGGGGTCTACTGTATGACTGCTAGCTCAATTATGGAGTGAAAGTTACATGTCAGGTGAATAAGAGAATTTTCAAACCAAGAAAGCTGCTCAGAAAGGTAATGTAGTAACAATGTCAAATACCTTCTGCGATTTCTGCTTCTGATCGGTTATATGCTTGCTGTCCTAGGTTTTTTTAGCCAGAAAATACGTGACCTTCAGCAGCAAGATATTAAAAGCAAAAGAAAAGACAATAGTGCAAAAGAAGAAATTAACATTAAATGAAAACCTTGCAATTAGATGCTGAATCCGCGACAGATCAATTTAAAGTTTAATTTGTAATTTACGTCCATAAATCTGCGAATGTTACTGGGTTGATTAATATTACAAGAATGTTTGCATTTTGTTGGGAAATTTTGCCATCGATAGAGACAAAAGGATTTATTTCAAAGCTTAAATTAAAATAGCTTTCCAATGAAAATTAAAATTGGGTTTGTAAATCCAATATTGTATATTTGTAAATGTCTTAATTACAATACACAGTAATCATTAACAGAAGTTTGTTCCAGATGGAGCTTGTCACAACTGTGATTACGAGGAAAAACTGACAATTTCACGGTCAGTAATGTATCTACATGCAGTTTCCAGATAATGTTACATTGACTCCATCTCAGTTTTAGACATCAAAGGTAAAAAATTATAAATACACGTGCACTGTACCACTGCATATATGGCAGTGGGGGGGTTTTTTTTGGGTTTTTTTTTTGTTTTGTTTTTTGCTGTGGGTGGTTAGGCAAAACTGAAAATTTTGTCTTAAGATAGAAAACAGGAAAACCTTAGATAAATTTGGAAACGTTTAAAAAGATTTAACATAAAGAAATTCAGAGAGAAAGTAGCACGATACAGTAAATCTGATATTAACGATGGGTATTGTGTTAATTATTCGAGATATTATACCACAAAGAGGGTGACGATTAAGGAAAGGTACAAAATGTTCTATCTAATTTTCAAAGGTATTACTTTATAAACAACTTCTTTTGACCATGAAATTAATACCTTTTATAGATCCTATGAAGCATTTGTGATTTACAATATTTGGGAATAAAGTATTAACAGTTAACTAAGTAATACCTTACTAAGTGAGATTGCAACTAAGCAAACTCAACATCCACGTGATGCAGCTGATGCAAGCTGATACAGTATATTAGGAGGTTAAATTCTAGTTTGAAAAAACTGGATCTTGTGTTTGTAACAAATCATAAAATTCATTATTCTTTGTTTTGCATGATCGATGTAACAATATATAAAAATCATAAAGTAAGAATTGTTGCTGTTTTATTGAATTCTTTACAATTTTTTTATTTTTATCACTCCAGTCTTACTAAAGTGGTATTGAAACATCATCACTGTTAATGTGATTGCAGCAATGCAGGGAATGGATTGTTTTTTTATTTTTCTTGTTGTTGTGCTGATTTCCTTGTCTATAATTCTTTTATTTTCCCAGGCAAAGGTATGATCCTGTGTTCGGCTTTTTCATGATTCTTGGTGTCACCTTTCTGAACAGCTCTCTTGTGTTCTTTTTCTCTTTGACCCAAGGAACGCTTTGATTCACCTATGTAGGAGACAGGACAGTCCTTACATTGTAGCCTGTAAACTATGTTGTTCCTTTCCTCAAGTGGGACTTGGTCTTTTGGTTTTGAGAGGATCTTCCTTAAGGTGGATGTAGTGAAGAAGGAGCCTGACGATGGGAGAAGTATCTCTCGAAACGTAGCTCGGGAAAAGCTTACGACTCGTGACATGATGAAGCTCTTACATCTAAAAAATTACAGGTGATAACGTATTGCAATGCGTTAATATTCTGAGAAAGGAAAAAAGAATGGAAGTCCCATGTATATACGGTTTAAAATTACAAAAGAGTGGTTTACTTTCAAATTAGGTAAATAGGTGTTCTGCTGTTTGATCAGGAAAGGAGATTAGTTATTAGGTATGAAGTTGCGGAGGAGGAATTTGTTTTCGTGTCAGCATTTTGAAATAAGTTCTTATCTTTTCTTAAGAAGTTGTTTCTTGATGGTGTATATTATGATGGACATTTTTTAGTGAGACAAAGGAGGCATCTTTTTGTGCTGTTGTTGTAATGGGGGGGGGGGAGCTGATTTTATGATAGACCAAGATATTTCGGCTGCTTTTCCGGTTTTTCCTTTGCTTCCCATACGAAACTGAATAGTATTGTGTTGTGTTTGTATTTACTGCGGGCGAATGATAATTTATGTTGAGAGTATCTGTGCTTCCATGACCTTTCGGTTAATCCTATGTATGCCTTTTCGATTGTGTTGTTGTTGGTGTTCCTGTGGGTGGCGCCAATGATTCTGTGGCCTTGTAGATGATATTTGGTGTAGTGAACACCAGGAAAACTTTAAAATTAAGCTACAGCTGCACAGAAAATATGTCAAAAGTCATTAAAAAGCACAATAACAACATCATCAGCACCAAAATAATAACGACAGACCAATTCTGTAATTGCAGAACAAAAAGTCAATGTCCTCTTCCAGGAAAATGCGTTACACTAATTATCATATATATATATATATATATATATATATGTGTGTGTGTGTGTGTGTGTGTGTGTGTGTGTGTGTGAGTGTGTCCCTCCCTCTAACGAAGGGTTTATGGTCATGTAAGTGAAGAGGTTACTCTTCTTATTTAATTTTTTCCTCTATTTTTTTATTTATTGATATCTTCGCTCTCCCAATTTTATCTCCGGAAACATGTACAAATTAAGTAATAAGCCACTTATGAAGGAGGCAAAAATTGGGCTCTTCAATTCTAAGGACGTTCCCAATATTTGAGCTGCGAACCTCTTGCATGATAATTTGTCGATTTAATCAGTCGGCCTCTACTACACTTAAATTGAAGAAGAAGAAATAGGTAAATTCTAGAAAAAGAAGAAAAGACACAATTCAAAAGAACATAAAAGTAAAATAATTGCATACATAAGGCAGTCAAAACAAAATCCGACCGACACAGCTAGACCTCAACCTACTGCATATTACAAAGCAAATACAAAAAATTATCAGTTTGTTCGACATTGTGCTTTCGTAGAAAATAATCAGTGCTAAGCTTATGTTTTACCCCCCAAAATGTGTGAACAACTGCAGGAAGCAGATGGTTGTATAAGATGATAGCAACCTCTAGTTTAAAGAAAGAACACTGTGGCCTGATTTTCTATTTAGCTTATTTGTGGTATATACTCCGCTGTGACTTAATTAGCAGAATTTGTGCCTGTGTCATTTATTCATGTCAATTTCTCAGGAATTTTCACAAAACTGTATATAATTACCTACGTCTGTTTGTCTCTTTCTGGTTAACATTATAAACCCCTGCTTCTAAAACTCCAACCTTTTGCTGTTATTTTCCCAAATTTAACTATAGATTGACAAAAAGTTGTTAGTCCTTTAAAACTAAATTTATTAACATTTATGACACACCAAAAGTAACTGACGACATTTTGCTTATAAATTTTGCTTAATTTCCCCCTCTAATTCATAATTAGTAAATAATCGCCTAAGCAATCAAGACCCTTAGCCCAAGTTTTTTCTCGAAATAGTATTGAAAATTTTTTCAAAATAATACTGGCATTTTCAATGGATGAGTTAGGGGAAATGTTGATACATGGCATACTTCATACATTTTCTGCTTTCAAAAAAGCACTATCATTAACATGAAAATAAGTGGAAAATAACCATCCGTTATCCTATTTTTAAAAAATGATTCAGTAGGTGCATATTGTTTCTCAATATTTTAATATCTTCTTACAATTTGCTTATCTCATAAAAATACATTTTTTCATTGACTTACTCTTAAATTTAGAAACAATGTCGAGTACAGTCTGCAAAATATGCAGTTGTTAATCTTTACAGTATTTCACGAGGTCAGCCTTAATCTATCTAGCAGTATTTTGTTAGTAACATATCGTACGATATTTTTAAATGACCTAAAGTCATTAGATCTTCTTCTTCTTTTTTTCTTCTTCTTCTGTGTTCTTGGTGAGAGAACGCAAAAGTCACATGCTGGTATTTATAGAATTTTGCATTACGGTGTGGATCGTTAAAGGTGCCGTAAAAAACTTCTTGCTGTAGTGTCGGTTTTTTCCAAGTTTAACTCCAGAATTTTATAAATCTGGTGGGGTGCTGAAGTATATCAGTGATGTTCTCTGGTTCTTTACCACAAAGGCCATCAGAGAGATTCCAAATATTTAGTTTGTTGTAAAACGTAAAATCATACTCTACAGCAACTACCTCATCTAGAAAAGGACTTTATTCGTAGAATATATACCACTTTGGAAATGAGTTGTACAATTTATGTATTAATTGACCTCCCAGAAGGAAAACAACAACAAATTTTTACTACAGCCCTATTCACTACTGCTTGATTATCCCCATAGTACTCGATTCAATTTTTTATTAGCCTTTATCAAGAGAAGAGAAATATATATTCACAATATCTGGCATTATGCTCCAGATAAAGTAAAGAAAGGCTTTATTATAAGGGTAAAATCTCCCATTACTTGAGGGTATAACAAACAATAGCATGAATATGATAAGTAATTTATAATAATTTATAATAATTTATAATAATTTATAATAATTTATAATAATTTATAATAATTTATAATAATTTATAATAATTTATAATAATTTATAATAATTTATAATAATTTATAATAATTTATAATAATTTATAATAATTTATAATAATTTATAATAATTTATAATAATTTATAATAATTTATAATAATTTATAATAATTTATAATAATTTATAATAATTTATAATAATTTATAATAATTTATAATAATTTATAATAATTTATAATAATTTATAATAATTTTTTATAATAATTTATAATAATTTATAATAATTTATAATAATTTATAATAATATATAATAATTTATAATAATTTATAATAATTTATAATAATTGATAATAATTTATAATAATTTATAATAATTTATAATAATTTATAATAATTTATAATAATTTATAATAATTTATAATAATTTATAATAATTTATAATAATTTATAATAATTTATAATAATTTATAATAATTTATAATAATTTATAATAATTTATAATAATTTATAATAATTTATAATAATTTATAATAATTTATAATAATTTATAATAATTTATAATAATTTATAATAATTTATAATAATTTATAATAATTTATAATAATTTATAATAATTTATAATAATTTATAATAATTTATAATAATTTATTGATAATATTTTTTTTAATAATTTACAATAATAAAACATCCAAGGAGCATTGTGAAGGAAATATCAAAAGTCATATCAACAAGAAGAGAGTAAAAAGCTGACAGACAAACTGATAAATTGCACTAAAGAAGACACAGCACTACCAACTCCAACAACTGGAAAATAGGTTTCTGACTAAAAGCGATGCAGTATCGTGTTCAGCTACAAGAGTTGAACGCCTCTTTGAGGTGTATGATTAATTCAATTCAAATCATTCTCTACAAGTGTTGAAAAAGATTTCTTATCTTAAACAGAGACTATAATTCTGATGTCACGTTTTAGCCAGTCATTAGAAGGAAGTAAATTTATCATTGCTGTGGAAACGATCATTTTTGTTTTATACAATATAGTATTATACTTTAATGCATATTTAAATTCATAAGTATTTTTTGTTTTTACCTAATAAGCAAATCTTTGGTGCCACTGGGTAATCTTTTCTGAAGCTTTGCTAAAAGTTAGTCTTCCGTTAGCAAAATATGAACTGAAGCTTTTGATGATTGCGTTTGTTGTGTGGGTTATAAGGAATATAATTGACTAATTCGTGTTACTTGTTACATCATACAGAAGTGCTTGTCTTTGAATTCTTGATAATGTACTGTCGTTTATCAGTACGGACCTAAATTTTAATGAAGATTTAAGTGAAATACAATTTCATTAATTTTTTTAATGAAATTACTATTTTTTATTATAAAAACCACCAGAGAATTAACCCGAAAGAGAAATCATACTTGTATTAGTGCTAGATCTAAATCCCTCCATAGCTGTTGTATATTGATAAACGGATAAAACACGCAATGTAAAATTTAAAAGAAACACAGATTGGATTTTTATATAATTTTACTAGGCTAAGGTAGAATTATGTTATTTCAATTATATGTCCAATGAAGAGGTGTTGAGAGGGACCGCATCCCCCAAAAAATGATTAAGAAAAAGACGTATGGATAATAATTAAATTTGGGTCATGTAAAGAGAAAGGATGGTATGGAGAACTTGTCTTTTACTCGATTTAGTAAAGGAACTAGTGTCCGGCAAAGAACAATATTCTTGAATTATTTGTATAAATAGATGACTTTACAAGATCCTGAACATGATCTAAACATGGGAAATTTCTTGATAACAACCCGAGGTAAGAAAAAGCCATGATCATTTACGTTCTCTATAGATAGGATACTGAAGAAGAGAAGGAATGTGCAATTTTCTGTGATAAATAAGAGTACTTCTAAAAATTATAAACACATCTGACTATATATGAAAAAGGCTATGTAATGTCATTGTAATGACAATTTTCTGTGATAAATAAGAGTACTTCTAAAAATATAAACGCATCTGATTATATATATTTGAAATATTTGTATAAATAGATGACCTTACAAGATCCTGAACATGATTTAAACATGGAAAATTTCTTGATAACAACCCGAGGTAAGAAAAAGCCATGATCATTAACGTTCTCTATAGATAGGATACTGAAGAAGAGAAGGAATGTGCAATTTTCTGTGATAAATAAGAGTACTTCTAAAATTATAAACACATCTGACTATATATGAAAAAGGCTATGTAATGTCATTGTAATGACAATTTTCTGTGATAAATAAGAGTACTTCTAAAAATATAAACGCATCTGATTATATATATTTGAAATATTTGTATAAATAGATGACTTTACAAGATCCTGAACATGATTTAAACATGGAAAATTTCTTGATAACAACCCGAGGTAAGAAAAAGCCATGATCATTAACGTTCTCTATAGATAGGATACTGAAGAAGAGAAGGAATGTGCAATTTTCTGTGATAAATAAGAGTACTTCTAAAATTATAAACACATCTGACTATATATGAAAAAGGCTATGTAATGTCATTGTAATGACAATTTTCTGTGATAAATAAGAGTACTTCTAAAAATATAAACGCATCTGATTATATATATTTGAAATATTTGTATAAATAGATGACTTTACAAGATCCTGAACATGATTTAAACATGGAAAATTTCTTGATAACAACCCGAGGTAAGAAAAAGCCATGATCATTAACGTTCTCTATAGATAGGATACTGAAGAAGAGAAGGAATGTGCAATTTTCTGTGATAAATAAGAGTACTTCTAAAATTATAAACACATCTGACTATATATGAAAAAGGCTATGTAATGTCATTGTAATGACAATTTTCTGTGATAAATAAGAGTACTTCTAAAAATATAAACGCATCTGATTATATATATTTGAAATATTTGTATAAATAGATGACTTTACAAGATCCTGAACATGATTTAAACATGGAAAATTTCTTGATAACAACCCGAGGTAAGAAAAAGCCATGATCATTAACGTTCTCTATAGATAGAATACTGAAGAAGAGAAGGAATGTACAATTTTCTGTGATAAATAAGAGTACTTCTAAAATTATAAACACATCTGACTATATATGAAAAAGGCTATGTAATGTCATTGTAATGACAATTTTCTGTGATAAATAAGAGAACTTCTAAAAATATAAACACATCTGACTATATATGAAAAAGGCTATGTAATGTCATTTATCTTTGTATGCAGGTACTAGAATTTCTAAAATTAATAAACTTAAATTAATAAACTCAGTTAAAATGTGCAAGAGGTTTTAATGTTTTAATAAAAAGTGAGGGTTTATCAGTTTAAACGCTTCTACATATTTATTGTTTTCAAATCGATTACTTAATTGAAACAAAATCAAACCACATGATTCCTTTACAGAAGAGCTGATCACTTCAAATCGAAAAGACCTTGATGTACTCAGATAGTAGACTATCAACTCCACTTTTAATTACCTGAATTTCTTCAATGCAGGTATTGACTGCATTAAAAAGTTGTGCGTGCCAGATAGCACGGACTGAAATAATAAACACAATAGTTTGAAATTTTAAAAAATTTGATGAAATATACCATAAAAACAAAATGAAATTTTAAAACTCTTAAGGTAGTTCCATCTAATCAGGAACTTTAAGGATATTTCTATCAAAAACATTTCAATAGGCGAAACCCAGTTACCAAGTTTTAGCATTTTCCACATTTTTTTAATTGCAACACCAATGTTGTGATTATTGTCAAACATTGTACAACAAAGAAAATCTCAAGAGAAAACATTGGCCCCCAAGCTTAGTTTCGTAGATTTCAAATCCCAGCATCTGAAAAGATTAGATTTTACGACTGCCCTCCTGCTTGGAGAGCAGACATCGGCTCTGACTGTACGTTTATCCTATTGTTATTCTGATGTTCTTAAAAGTCGGGAAATAGTGCATCATGGTTGCATTGTTCTTTCAATAAAGATCATGGCATGTTACCATAGTTAATTATGCCTATAATATCTGGGGATGACGATAGTTCGGCAGTTTTTTTGGATAAAGCATATCAAACTCCTGCCGGTATAGGTATTAAATTTGTTCTTTCCTAGTACTTGATATACATAAAGAAAAATATACAGGTAAGACATCAATTTGTGTATAGCAAAGAGAAAGACTAGAATCAAAATTAATGCTTGGTTCGTGAGCGCCCTGCTGTTCTACATACGTTAAAACGGTCATGCTCCAGATTATATATTTGTATGAGATCGTTCATGTTAAAGGCATATTTTTATGAATCAGCTGAAGTTTATTATTGTGATACAATGCCTGTCTGATGTTTTACTTCCATTAAAATTTTAATTTTTGTGATTTCTTAAAGCAGGAGAGGAACAAAGTTTACGGATTTCCCATACCCTTCTTATCAGACTTTTCCTGAGGACATTTCTTATCACCTTTGATTTTGCATATCAATTAATTTTTTTTAGAAGATTCCTCAAGATGTTGTCTTTTTGGCACATGGTATCTCTTTGGATCATTCTTCTAATCGCTGTACAAGGTAAGTAAGTTAATATCTGTTTGCAATATGTAATACAAACAGGTAATTTCCTGCATCTACGGGAAATGCTTTAAGTTATTTAAGTTTCGATTTATTGTTCTCAAAGAATTAGAAGTAATTATCTTGATCATGTTTGGAACAAGGAATAGGTAGATAAAGGAATATTCAAAAATTAAGAATATTTTATTAACGCTACCACAGAAAAAGAAAAGGGGAAAATTGATATCCATTCATTGGTAAACAGATATATACTATATACGTATATGTATGTATAAAAGAGATATAATAAGTTGGAAAGAATAAAAAAACTACACTATCCATTTCGACAAGCCTGTTTCGTGATTTTACTCACTCGTCAGGAAATGTAGTAGTATGTATAGTATATATGGTATGTATGTATGTATGTATGTATGTATGTATATGTATGTATATGTACTGCATATACTATGTAATATATATATATATATATACATAGTCTCAACTGACTTACTTGATACTGAGGCTGCATGCAGACTTCCATGATCCAAAACACTATGACAGGCAGGACTCAAACTATTTAACCAAGTAATATGGCATACTTTTTAGGGAGGGAATTGCTGTCAGATGCGTGGAATGGCAGGTTGTCAGTTATTGATTTTGTGGTGAGTTTCTCACAATATTTGATAATTGAAATAGCTTGCTTTAGAGAGAAGAGTCTAATTACAATTGACTATATCCTGTTTTCAGTATTGAGTTCCGTTTACTCAGATTTGCTTTCTACACAGCCACTACAACTTTGACTATACTTACGTTCTAGTTAGAGGCACCCTGCTTTAACAGAGTTTGTTTACTAATTTTAAGCTTATGCAATTATATTTGCTCAATTCAAGGGGTTTTTAGTTATCTTATACCATGTTCGTAAACTCTTATCTGCTTATGGGGTCACTACCCCTAAAAGAGATGTTGTGGTAACCTCTTATGATCAATTCTTACATAAAGTAAAGACCACCTGACTTGGGCAATAATAATATGCTTTTTAATGGAACTAGTCTGCGCCCAGCACTGATGTTTACACACAAAGAATGAGGGTTGTGCCTAAATTACTGCCAATGTGTTTGCATAAAGTGTTAAATGCATTTTTATGGTACCACTCTAACAAATGATGTTTATAAGTAGCTATCATTACATACAGTTAAAAAAAACAATTAACTGCAATGTCATCTGTACATATCTATGTGATAAAATATGATAGCTGAAGCTGGTTATCATATTTTATCACAAAATAATAATTAATGGAATAAAAAAAAAATAATAGAATAACAATAATAATAATTAATAGAAATAATAATAATAATTAATAGAATAGTAATAATAATAATAATAATAATAAATTTAGATTTGACATATTTGAAAAACACTAAATTGTGATAGTAGAACTTAAAAAACTGTCGAAGATTACTGTGGGGTATTATTTGTAGTCAGTAGTACAATTACGACCATCCCCAAATATCTCTATAAAAGAGTCAAAGAACTCGGAGTTATCACTAGAATTGTTAATCTTTCTTTTGCGTAGGAAACAATATTGACAGGACCTAATTCAACTCTTTCTTTAGTATAAAACAAACAATTTAGAACTGTGGATGCACTTAGAAAAAAAAGATTGGATGAATGGCATACTAAAGGAACATCAAGATTATAGAAACTTACAGCCAGTAATAAAAAAGCACCAATTAAAAAAGAAAAGAAAAAAGAACAAATGATATGATAACCGATGTTGAAATGATACCTACAAAAATAAAGTTTGAAGAACAATATCTAATAAAAAAGAGTTAAAACACCTTAATGAAATGACGCTCTTTAAATGAATGACATGCTTCTTTATGTCCCCTTATTGATATTTAATACCGTCAAAAAGAAAGATCTGACTCATAGAATACATTTAATGACAAAAGTAAAATAGCCATGATTTAGAAACAACAGATGCTATTGATGATAGAATGGTAAAAGATTATGTAGGCGGTATTAGATGATAAAGGATAAAATGAAAGGCATTTTTAAACAACATGATTTAGCGAAAATAAACAAAGAAAAATTAAGATAAAATGGTATTAGTTGTTGTAGGCAGTATTGAGTGATGAAAGATGAAATGACAGGCATCTCTAAAAAATATGATTTAGAGAAAACAAACAAAGAATATTTAAAGATAGAATGGAAATAGCTGTTGCAGGCAGTATAGACGATGAAGGAAGAAATGAAAGGCTTTTTTATAATCATGATTAAGAAATCGGCAAGCAAGAGTCTCGAAGTAAATTCATGGAAAAACCCTTTCTTAAAAAATTTTCAATTCGAAGAAGCACATTTTCTGCAGTTCCAATATCTTAATATTGCAAGGTCTTTTTTCAATACATCGATTTATTTCTTTAAAAATAATCCTAAGTGTTCCTATTACAACTAGAATGACAGTCGTTTTAGCGTTCCAAATTTTGCTGATTTCTATTCCGAGATCTTTGTATTTTGCAATCGTCTTGGTTATTTTGTGACGACATTTCTTTCTGATGGTATAACCGTATCGATTAAAGTAGATAAACTATTTTATTTGTTTTTGATTACGACATCCGACTTGTTTACTTTTACTTCTTTGTCTGTGTTAATAGGCATATCTAACAATACTGCAATATCATTTCCTCCAGCAACTTTATCCGGTTTTTGTTCATGCCATTTAGTAGTGACTTGTATCTTGTGGTCTTCTTCTTTGATTTTTAACTGCTCCTGTTAGGAATCACCACAGTGTACCAGTCTTCTTCATTTTCAACAGTCTTCTGCATCCTCCTTTTGTACTCCCGCTGCTCTCCTGTCCTCTGCTATCACATCCTTGTATCTCCTCTTTGGTCTTCCTCGCTTTCTTCTTCCTGATACATGCACGCTCAACATTCTCCTACCAACATATTCTTCCTTTCTCCTAGCCACATGTCCAAACAACCTGAGTGTTGCTTTTCTTTGCTTGTCTCTCAATCTTCTAACATGAGCCATACCACTTATATATACATTCCAAATCCTGTCTAGCTGCGCAACCCCGAGTGACCACCAGAGCATCCAAAATTCTGCAATTTCTAGCTCAGTTTCTTCCTTTTGGGTTGTTACAAGTGTTTCATGTCCATACAAATATGCTGGTCTTTCTGCTGTCTTGTAAACTTTTCCTTTTACTTCATGAGATAGTCTTCTGTCACACAGCACTCCCGTAACTTCTCTCCATCCACTCCATCCATCCTGTACTCGCTTTCTCATCTCCCTGTTGCAGTATCCGTCACTCTGCACGGTGGAATCGTAGGTATTTGCAGTCTTCAACCCTTTTTAATTCCATTCCTCGCATTTTAATTTCATCCTCCTCTCTCACGTTCAAGACCAGGTATTCCGTGTTCGCTCTGCTTACTTTCATTCCTCTCTTATTCAGGGCGTCATGCCATTTTTCCTCTGCACTATTTCTTGTTTCACTGCACAGCACAATGTCATCTGCACAAAAACATGCTCCATGGTGCCTCTTTTATTACCTTCTCTGTCAGCGTGTCCATAAATATGGCAAACAAGAAAAGGCTTGGAGCTGATCCTTGGTGCAGACCAACCCTGACTTCGAACCATCCAGTCAATTCTGCAGCATTTTGCATGGCTATCAAACTATCCTTATACTTATCTGGTACCAAGTTTACATACTTTTCTGTTGCTCCTGATTTTCTCATGGAATGCCACAGTTCTTCTCTTGGTATCCTATCATATGCCTTCTGAAAGTCAACAAACACACAATGCAGTTCTTTCTGTCCTTCCCTGTACTTCTTCATTGGCACACGAAGAGCAAATAACGCATCGGTTGTGCCTTTCGCTGACATGAAGCCGAACTGTTGCTCGCATATTCTGAGCTGCTGTCTCAGCCTTGCATCCAGCACCCTTTCCAACAGTTTCATTGTATGACACATTCACTTGATTCCTCTGTAATACGTGTACTCCTGCACATCACCCTTGTTCTTCTATACAAGTATGAGCACACTTTTTCTCCATTCATCTGTATCTTGAACAACTTACAAATATTCCTGTGGACATAAGTGAGTGCCTTGTCATGTCATTTTAAATATTAATTTTTTACCAGGGCAGCCCAGTAAAACGTGTTGTATATATTTGTCAAATCCATGGCCAGGTCAAGATTTTTGGTCAGTTTGACTTTTGATCATTTTGTCCCGATAATATCATGTTGCTAAACTCTGATCCTGAGCATTTATTACCAAATCCTCTGTTTCTACTTTCAATCCTGAGCTTTGTAACCATTTGTGTCAATTCTTTGTCAAAATCTTCTCTTTCAATTTTCTGTATTGTGTCCATGTTGCGGTTTCTCTTTCTATCTTTCTTTCTTGTTGTTCATAATCTGTTTCTTTTCTTTTTCTTTTAGGGATCTCACTTTCTTTGTAATTCATTATTATTATCATTATTTCATTTTGATCATTATTTTGAGACTGTGGTGTTATTGCTGGAGGAATCTACTGGATACAAGCTATAACTCACGGCCTTAGATATTCAAAACCTTTATATTGACTGTTGCTGATCCCAACAAACAAGCTTTCTCTAATGTGCTGAAATTCACCATATATAACTTCCGTAACCAGCGTTCGAAAGTTTTGCTTACTGTAACTAACGTTCCTATGACAATAAGAAGAAAGATAATTTCCTGGCATTGCAAAATTCTATTCTATTCCCGTTTAAAATCTTGGTACTTTTCAACATTTTGCCTCTTCTCATATTTTATTATTGTATCGAATGTGCAGGGGACGCCCGCAATGGAACATTTTCTGATATTATCATATTGGATGACTATGTTAGGTTTACAGTAGTCAATCTCTTTGCCCTTCCGGATTTATAAATTCCATATGACTGTGACTTTAATTTTACATAACTGGTTCAATGAGGTGATCATAATATTTCTCATCTACTGGTAACCCACACTTTTTACAAATTTTCCATTGCAGAGGAGTGTCACTTAACCGTGTCTTCAGTTCTTATACAGACACCGCGTCAACATCTTCCACTCTGCTAAAACATGAGCTAGAGTTTCATCTCGCTAACCACACATCCTGCACTTTGGATCAATTAGTCATTAACAACCTTTCTGTATCTTTCTTTGTGCCACTTCGTCGTCTTTAACGTTATCTGTAGCTATAAAAATTCCTCCATGTAAGTTTTTATTTGTATATCTTTGAACTGAATTGTTGCCTTTTCTTTATCTTACCTTTATAATTGTTTATTCTTCACTCCAACCAGAGTATATGTATTTTCTTTCTGCTACAAGTCTCTGCAAGCTATTCATCTCTCTATTCACACAGTCTTCCGCTCTAATCAAAACTCTACCCCCTTGGCTTCTGTTAACATATAACCTGTCGACATCTCCTTGCCAATAGAAGGCTAGGTGAATTGTAAGTAATTCACGAGACGTATTATCCGACTTTCTAAGTTCTTCCTTGTTGCATTTTACAATGCCAGCCTCATACGTCACAACGGGGACTGCCCCGGATTTTATGGCTGAGACACTGTTCATTCCTTTCACCTTTGACTTTAGTTTCCTTCTAATCCGCCCCATGTACTCCTTCTCATTCCTTTCTTTCATATCTTTATCTTTGATTAGGTTGGACTCTGATATCTCTGATATTTCTCTAAATCAATCTTCTCCATTTCTTTTTTATCTAGAAGCTTGAAATTGCCATTCTTTGCATATTTGCCATTCTTTATTACCAGCATGCCACATTCTCTATTCCGAATTCCATACTCATGTTGAAACAAAATACCTTGACAGAGTTTCTCAGTGTTTCAACGTGTCTGTCTGTTTTGTCGATCAAATAAAAGATGAACAATACATGATTTATCACCCCTTGTTGTTTTACTTAATCAAACTCCACTTTAACCCCTCTTAATATTATGGTTAAGTGAATCAATCAGGGTAGAAGGAGGGAATATCCCTCCCAGGTAGTGGTTGCACTTGCCCTTTTGCGAGCCCCAGGTCAAGATACCCAGCCGGTAGCACTTGTTATGGGTCCCTGCTCAGGGTTACGAGCGATAGCCAACGGCTGATTCTGCCTTAATTCGGTGATGAAGGCGGATGAGATACGACCCCAATAGTCAACGGCTGTTAATACAGGTGGAGGAACTGCTGGGAAGGGAAATGGTGATTATCCTAAGTTCACCTTACAGCAGGCAATGGCGAACCACTGTAGTATCTAGCCTAGTAATACTATGATTATGCCAATAGTTAATAATAGAGATAACGGCGTTAAGGAGGTTGTACAAGAAAGTACTAATTTCTCGCCCGGTAGGTGACCTCATGTCGAGCAGGTGAGGCCAGACCGTCAACCAGCTACTGAGAGTTATACAATTAATACAAGAAAATTTCAAATAAGAGCAGGCACATGCATTGTGAGGACATTATTCCAAGCAGGAAGATTAGACAATGTGAAGCAAGAGATGGGTAGACTGGGAATAAACATCCTGGGAATTAGTGAGACTAGGTGAAAAGGTATCGGAATATTCAAATCAGAAAAAAATACCATAATATATTCAGGTGGATGCAAACATGAAAAAGGAGTAGGAATTATCTTGGATGAAAATACCTCAAGATGCTTGTTAGGATGCTGGTGTTTGTCAGATATAGTGATGATAATCAAACTGAATGCGAAACCTTTCAATATAGTAATAATGCAAATATATGCACCAACAACTGGGTGTGAAGAATCTGAGCTTGACAAATTTTATGAAGAGATGAAAATGCAATGACGCAATGTAAATCTGATGAATTATTAATAGTAATGGGAGACCTTAATGCAAAGGTAGGAGATGAAAGAATAGATTATGTCGTTGGCCCTCGTGGTTTGGGAGAAAGGAATGAGAGAGGTGAGAGATGGATAGAATGGTGTTGTACACATGATCTATTCATAACCAAAACATGGTATCAACAACCAGCAAGAAGAATATATACGTGGAAAAGCCCAGGTGATAGAACACGAAATCAAATAGATTATATTGCTATCAAGAAAAGATATAGAAATGCAGTAAAACAAGCTAAAACATATCCCGGTACGGACATCAATAGTGACCATGTTCCTGTCGTATCAACCATAAAGATGCACTTAAAAAATGTAAAAAGGCAAATACAACATAAAGCTCTAGATTATGCAGCACTGATGGATGACAAGGANTAGTAATGGGAGGACCTTAATGCAAAGGTAGGAGATGAAAGAATAGATGATGTCGTTGGCCCTCATGGTTTGGGAGAAAGGAATGAGAGAGGTGAGAGATGGATAGAATGGTGTTGTGCACATGATCTATTCATAACAAACACATGGTATCAACAACCAGCAAGAAGAATATATACGTGGAAAAGCCCAGGTGATAGAACACGAAATCAAATAGATTATATTGCTATCAAGAAAAGATATAGAAATGCAGTAAAACAAGCTAAAACTTATCCCGGTACGGACATCAATAGTGACCATGTTCCTGTCGTATCAACCATAAAGATGCACTTAAAAAATGTAAAAAGGCAAATACAACATAAAGCTCTAGATTATGCAGCACTGATGGATGACAAGGAAATGAAATTAGCATACGCAATGAAAGTGAGTAATCGATTTGAGATCCTTGAAGAAAAAAATATAAATTCTAGCTGGGAAGTATTTAAGGAAGCAACTGTAGAAACTGCAAAAGAGGTGATTCCACCAAGTAAAACGAAGAAATATAAAAAATGGATGACAGATGAAATTCTTAAATTGATGGATGAAAGGCGATTGTACAAAGACAAGATACAAAGAAATACAATGAAATAAATACAGTGGTAAAGAAAAAATGCTTGGAAGGAAAAGAGACGTGGTTAAACAACAAATGTGTAGAAATTGAGACATACAAAACAATGGATCCAAAGGAAATGTTTAGAAATATCAATGGTATCGTTAAGAAAAAGTATTGTACGGCAGCTGGATGTTTAAAGGCAAAGGATGGTAGTAAAATAATAGAAAAGGGAGCAATGATAGAAAGGTAGACAGAATACATTTCAGCCTTGTTTGATGATGAGAGAGGAGACATGCCGAATATAAGGATCAATATGACAGGTTTTGGAATCTGAAGTTCAGGTAGCAGTTAAAAAAAATGAAAAAGAACAAAGCAGTCGGTACAGATGAGTTAGCTGCATAATTAATCAAAAGCATAGGTGATTTTGGCATAGTTAAACTAACTAAAGTGCTTAAGGAGATTTACGAATCTGGAATAATCCCTGCTGACCTGGGTAAATCTATCTTTATTGCATTGCCGAAAAGGCCAGCTATGGGAGAATGTGAGCTGCACAGGACTATTAGCATTATGAGTCATGTAGTGAAAATTTTATTACGGATATTGATGAGACGAACAAGAAACAAAACTAAACATGAAATATTGAAACTGCAGTGTAGATTTGTAGAAGATAGCGGTACGCGAAATGCAATATTTATTATCAGAATGTCATCAGAGAAAGCTATTGAGATACAACGAAACCTTTTTTTATGTTTTATAAACTATAGCAAAGCTTTTGAAACTGTCAAACACGAGAAACTCTTGGAAATGCTAGAGGATATCCAGATAGACGGTAAATATTTAAGAATCATAAAAAACCTGTATTGGAAACAAACAGCAGCTATAAGAATCGGTAATCAAGTAGGAGAATATGTTAAAATAACGAAAGGAGTAAGACAAGGATGTGTGCTGTCACCTGACCTATTCAACCTCTATAGTGAAAGAACATTAAGAGATTTAGAAGATATGCCAGGGCTTATTGTAGGAGGGAAAAATATGAATAACCTCCGCTATGCAGATGACACGGTTCTGGTAGCCACATCGGTAGAACAACTTCAAGAATTAGTAGATAAGGTAGTCTTAGAAAGTGCAAAAAAGGGCTTACATGTCAACACAAAAAAGACAGAGTTCATGATAGTAACCAAAGAGAAGGACATTCCATCTTGTAANTACAAAAAATTGCAGAATGGAGTGGCATGTCAGCGATTGAACTTATTCGATGCACAGAAAGCAGGAACGATTGGCATAAACTGGTCGCCAATGTCATACGATAGGGCACAAGAAGAAGAAGAAGAAAAACTGAATCAATATCAAAGCAGAAAGCAATGGTCACAGTCTGTCTCCCTGGAAGGTTTCACCTTTTTATTCACATTTCCTAAGTTTATTCCACCAGATGCTTAATCTGTCGTGAGTCGATACTTTTACTCAAAAACCTTTGCATATTTCCAGCCATGTCAAATATCTCCATTCATTTAATTATCCATGAGTGTAGGACAATGTCATTGGCCTTCTTATGATCAATTAACCCCATTGAGAGGCCCTCTTGTCTCCTGCTTCAGTTCTTCAATACCTTCAGATTAATCAGTACCTGTTCCTTTGACCCCTTTGTTTGTTTTCTACACCTGGTCTGCTAATCTGGGAACAAATTTTTTCGAGGTGTGCATACATTTCGTTTAGTAACAAGCCTGTCAGGAGTTTCCACAATAGTGGCAAGCATGTAATGCGGCGAAAGTTTGTGATAATATTCCTATTGGTATTATCCTTCATAACCAATGCTTTCAATCCCTTTGTAAGCCAATCTGGTATCTGACTTTTGTTTATGCATTCATTTAGCATTGCAGCAAGATTTGGTTTTGATGTATTTCATATTTTCCAACCAGAATCCTTCCAGTCCAAATGGCTCTGGGGCTTTCCAGCATGACAATAAGTCAGTCTGTCTTGTTCACACCTCTGGTGTTATCACTTTATCATGTTGTTGACTTGTGCCTTCACCTTCCTTTCCTATTCCTTTAAACCATTCTGCACTCTATATGCAGAGGTTATTGTGGCGCTTTAGATAATATTTTTTTGCCAATACAGTACACTCAATAATTAAATAGTAATCAGTTTCATTTCTCTCACCACACATCCTGCAAAAAGGTAATATTTATTCCAAGATAGTTGTATTCACTTCTTTTAACTGCTTTGATCTTTTCACCTGTTGGCATTGATATTCCATTACTTATATTTCTGTTAAATGATGCCCTTTGCATGATCAACATCCCCCTTTTTTTGACACCGAATTCCATTTTGATGTCATTTCTAAATATTTGAGCTGCGGAGACCAACTGTTTATTTCCCCTTTATCCTTCCCAAAAAATGTCATGTCATCCACGAAAAGGAGGTAATTTAAACTTTTACCTGCTATAAGGGTGTATTTTGCTTTAACCTTTCGCGTGGTCTGGGTTAAATGTATCTGCATATGGCAAAAAGTAGAAGGTGTGCACGGAGGCAAGCTGTTGCCTTAGAAAATTCCTCTTTTAATGTTTACATTAGCGAGAAACGTATCAGCAGAAGTTAAGTTAACAAATATCCAATCTGAACTCAATACTGTGATACCAGACTTAGTAATAGTACTAAGATATCTTTTCATGTATTGTCAGTTATCAGATTAAAAGTGGGGAATGCTGTAGTCATGAATTGGTGCCATATTACAGGAACAGCTTGAGCAGTGTGCCTTTCCTCACTGGTTGTAGGGCGGCACTTACAAGGTTCAAGTGATGTTGTCAATTATTATTATTATTATTATTATTATTATTATTATTATTATTATTATTATTATGTATGTATGTATGTGTCGCACACTAAGTTATGATCGTAAATTGCTAGGGGAGTTTCTTGAGGCAAGGTGTCAGGATGACTCGTCATACCTCATGGACGTTTCAAAAGAGACTGGAGTAAGTTCTCCGAACCACTTTTTTATATATTTTGGTGCTCGTATGATGATCGAAACTACTTTGAACGGGAGATTTTTGTGATTTTTACATCATTGAAATAACAAAGTTGTAACTTGCAATATAGTTCTATTGCTGGTTTATTTTTATTCAATATTTTCGACTTAACTGAAGGGATCGAATGTGAATTCTGTCTTAGACGTTTTACTCCCATTGGATGCCACAGTTACAGATATAAAACGAAAGTTCCGGTTAATAACAACGGTAATGTGCAATGTCAAATCGATGAAAGCAAGGGTGAAATCCTTGAATTACATGCACAGGGCATTGGCAAATATTGATAGTAGGATGCCATCAACCAACGACCCTGCAAACATAGAGACAATGTTAAAACTGAAACCCGATATACTTGTCATAGTGGAAAGAAATGCAGAGGTCTCAAAGGGTTAAAAGCTCATAAACAGGTTTATAAAATAATTGACATTCCTGATATATAAAAGAAATGTTTAGCAATCTATCAGCGATATTAGTCGAAGATATTTTTATTACGACGAATTTATAGAAATTTTGTAAAGTTGACCGATTAAAAGGAATAAAATTACCGACAAAAAAATCGATTGGATACTTGGCGTAACGTCTCCGATAGAAGGGGAATATGGTCTTTCACCTGTGATATTTAAACTTTGCTTCTATATATTGGTGATTAAGGTAACCCAAAAATGTATTGGTTATATTTTGGATAATACATTTTCTCAAACAATTGGTCACAATTTGCTAACAAAACTGTCATCATTACGTCTTCGAAAACCGATAACCAGTATCTGCTCAACGTATTCTCGAAATGGTGCCTCTGGGTTAACTTATTTATGAAAGAAAGCCACTCTCTGGTCAAAAACTGCCAAGTATCATCACTAAACGCATGGCACAATTTAGGTATTCAACTTCCCAAGAAAATTTTCTCATTCCTCCTTCGAGCACAGGCTTTGTACTTACCAAGTAACATTTAAAAAATCAGGTACGTTTTAAGTGAGGACATTTTCCCACTATACAACAGGACGTCTCAAACACAACACCATATGCTGGATAACTGCATTTTTGCTACCAAACAGAATAATAGTTGTGACATCATATTTAAGTTCTCGACTGTATCTTTTACTACATCTCCCAATCGGAGATTGAAAAAAAATTGTCCAAATGACATCTCTGGCTTTATTAACGCCGAGCGATTATTGGACAGTAAACAAAGACCTGAGATAGTTATCAAGACGAAAGATAGTATGATCGTAATAAAATTAAGGACTCTTTTCGAAACCACATTGGTAAAGTCATGTGGTTATAAAGGATAAAAGGATAAAAAACTTACAGAAAGTGTTATCAACAAAAACTTACAACTCCAGCTAAAACTTGTTGAATTTGACTCTTGGCTTCTATATTTCAAATATAATTTATGAAAAACACTCTTGAAAACATTAAGATTAACAAAGCCTACTAAGCAAATACTTTGTTTGTTTTAACGTCCTTTTTTCCCCAGTAACTGGGACTCAGATGGTGCCCTTCACAGGGACTTGGATTTGGCAATGAGGAATTTCTTGGCAGGATGCCCTTCCTGATGCCAACCAATGGCTGTTTCTTTTATGAATTTCCAAAGTCGCTCTCTCGGCAGATCGAACCCGATATTCTTTGTTACTGTGCAGATTCGGTTGTGGAAGTGACGAATCCACATGGCGGGAAATTTGTCCTGTCTTTTAATCTTTGTTCTCACATTGTTCTGTGAGAATTGCAGAATCACAATAAGTGATGTAAAGCACAAAAGAATATATATATATATATATATATATATATATATTTGACACAGGAAATGACTAAAGAAAGTATGCCAACATTTACATGTTGGCATACTTTCTTTAGTCATTTCCTGTGTCAAATATTATTGTTATTAGCTGAAGGAGTTTGTCAGTGTTGGTTTGGCATATTTCCTGTGTCGAATATATATATATATATATATATATATATATATATATATATATATATATATATTGAGATAGAGAAAGAAAGAGAGAGTTGCAGTTGCATTAACCATTAAGCCACGGCTTCTCTGTTATTATTATTTTATTATTTATAATATTTACAATATTTATATTTTTTTATTATTTCTGTTAGTTATAATTATCATTTATTTATTAAACAGTCTTGTAAACAATAAAATTAACAAAATAACTACTAAGCAAATGCTAAGAAAAGTTATGATATTTAAAATTATTATTATTATTATTATTATTTTAATATTTGATAATATTTACAATATTTATATCACTAATATCATTTTTGTTAGTTATAATTATCATTTATTAAGTGAATTCGAACTTTATCTTAATTAAACCATTTTATTCCCATCATTTTGAATATTAACATTCACTAACACATTTAAATTTTTTTTGTCTGGAAGAAAAAACTTTCTTGTGATTTGTAACATAGCGTATGTAAATTTTTACAGCTGTATTTAATTTTTTTAACAAGATAAAATTATATACACTTTAATTTATCAGACTTTTTTAACGAATAAGTATCTACTATACGTATCTGGTTGGCATCTAAGACATACACGTAAAGTAGACAAACCTGAAAAGAAAACTCATAATATTGATTGACCGAATTATACTAAAAGGCTACTCAGATATAGGGAATACCATTTGATGACTCTAGAAGCTTTGTGGATCAGGGAACTGAACCCTCCAATTAACACCAAAGACGAATACAGAAGGAGGACACTCACAATTAAGTTGTAGTCAGTGTCCACTGATCACTTTTTAATGTTATCTGTATTGTTTTTTTGTTATGTAGTTAGTTTAGATAGNTGGTTGGCATCTAAGACATACACGTAAAGTAGACAAACCTGAAAAGAAAACTCATAATATTGATTGACCGAATTATACTAAAAGGCTACTCAGATATAGGGAATACCATTTGATGACTCTAGAAGCTTTGTGGATCAGGGAACTGAACCCTCCAATTAACACCAAAGACGAATACAGAAGGAGGACACTCACAATTAAGTTGTAGTCAGTGTCCACTGATCACTTTTTAATGTTATCTGTATTGTTTTTTTGTTATGTAGTTAGTTTAGATAGTATATGACCTTTGTTATATTTTATATTTTGTAGAATGATTGTCTCATGATGCCATAAAGGCGAAAGTACTCACAAAATGTGTCGTTGGCTTTTACTTATTTATTTGCTACTCAGATAATCCAATTACTTGATAATCGAAAGTGAAATCTCTTATGAGCGTTTTTCCGTTGCGTTTCAAGGTCAGATAATACTAGACCTATATAATATCACAAACAGTAAAGTTTTATGCAGAATAGATAATCCACTTATGGCTTTAAAGAAGGATGATCGGTTCAATCATTAAAAGACAGTGGGAAGACCGTATCCTTAGCTTATTTTATTTTCAAGTTGATTGTATTATCTGGCCCAAAATATTTAAATGGCTTAACATGAGGAAAAACAAGATTTAAATAATAGTAGTATTTAAATATTAATTATGGGTAATTTTCTCTGTGTCAATCCCTGCCATTTCTCTGGTACTTTTCGTCTTGCTAGAAATACTTACTCGCTTAAGTAGTCTCATTCTTCTTCCCGATTTCCAAGGTAATCTCAGCAGCCCTGCTGATTTAGAAAAATAATGGTCTTGCTTTTAAAGAGGTGTGTGTTACTCGTCTTTTGTCAGGCATTTATCTGCCTTTGTTTCATTAATGGTCAAATGTAATTTAGTTGTCCTTACCTCGCCTACGCTTCGTTTTCAAATAACAACACACCAGTATTACTAGCGACAGGAGCACCTCCAACGTCAACAAATCATAGACTATAACAAAACTCTGTAGGGAAAAGTACTTTATCCTTGTTATTCAGTGGCCAGGACAGTGATGACTGTACCTTTCCTTATGATGTCACCATGCTACACTTCTTTCATGACCACGACCTTCCTACCTTAATCTTGCAGAGGTCGAAGTAACCCTCGGTATCACAAAATTCAGATACAGGTGAGGCTCCACAAAACATTTATCTGATTTCAAAAGAACAGCGGCATTGTAAAATTTCACTTGCCTGAATATTTAAAGCTGATGATTTATCATCTTATTTGAAGCACTAACCTAGAGAGTCGCTTCCATTCTTTGTAAGGGACTGTGGGAATGTAGGTCCTCTGGACGTTATATTGTGAGTTTTTTAGCAATTACCATCTAAAAATCAGATCTCCGCTATTCTGATTTTAACCATTTTATCTTATTAATACCACACGTCATTTTGAAATTTTACATCGCAGCTGCAATTCGAACATTTTCTTCGGTCTAATACATCTCATGACCCGACGCTGTTTATCCTCATCAAAAGAAGCGTATTTGGTTATATGGTTTCATAGGATCAACAGCTTTCATCACAAGACGTCATATGTCTTCGGGAAAAGAGGCGTCATCTCCAGACATGGTATCTGTTGTCCATCTTCTAAGCCTTCTGAAGGTAGCAGGGTTGGACAGGATGGGTTAACTGCCATTATATTTCCTCATCTGGACATGGGACTGCGAATGGCAAAATTCTAGCTACTTAATTCTGTTATAAATTATCGTGCCTAAAAATCTGGTTCTCATATATATCCTGCAGTAACTGTAGTAAGCAGATGTAACAACAAGCATTTTTACCCGTTATAATATGTTGTTCATGATCATAGATTACATCAGATTAAACAAAGTAGAATAAAATTTATCTGGGGAAATCATCTCTCTATAAAGCAAAGGATGTTAAACAGTAGAGCACTTTGATAGGGATGCCATCAGCGCTAGAACTAGTTGGCCTGGCAAGCAAAACAAGTCGTCCTGAAGGACCACGTTATTGAAAAAGCGAATATTCATATTCATGCAGGATTTTCTGTGAATCAAAGAAAGTAAGAAAATAAATTGAAAAGAGGGCTTGAGGAAGAAAAGGCTCCCCTTGTCAGTGGGTCTAGACAGATAAATTTCCGTCCCTCCAGGAGACCAAAACCCAATTGGCACGAAATATTTTCTTTATTTTGTCAGAAAGCCTTGGAAAAATCACATTATCACATTTGCTTCGTATAAAAGCGTCCAACGTATTGCCAAATCTTCTTATTTCAGAAAAGGGCTTTTGAGAGTACTCCCGAGCTATTTTTAAAAATGTACACTGTCTACAGTTTTACAGTCAACAGAATAATACCATTTATGTCCCCTTCTCAACAACGGACAAATAACGTACATTAGTTTCTTTCTTGGACATTCTAAAGTAACATACAAAGACCCAAACGAGATGATACTGTAAAACTCCGAATATAACCCCTAGGCTTATATTAAGTTGTAAGGCTTTTTTGATGGGCTTTTATACGGGGCGCTTATATACGGGGGGTCTTATACGGAACAACATTTGTGTTAATAACAACCACTACATTTATTTTTTTTAGTGTTTAAAAATGTAACATAACATAATAATATAACATATTATTCATTGTTCAGTGTCATCATCAAGCTCATACTCCCCATCTTTTAAGTCTTCATCTTCGTCCATTTCATTGTCACTAGATTAATCGTCTTCATCGTCACTTTCCAGATGATACTCTTCTCCAGGTAACGGCATTATGTACCCTTCTAGTCCCTGCATGTTTACTTTATCATTTTCGGATCCGTCAACGTTTGTGGTAATTCCACATTTTTTGAACGAACGAATAACCATCTCTTTGTCTTGCATAAGTTTTTCCCATGCAATGGCAACTCATTTTGTAGTTACAATTCTCCGTTTGGAAACTGTGAGTTTTACCTCAATATAATCGTTTGAATTCTCGTCGAAATGTTTTTCAAACTGTTCTCTGACGAGATTCTTAAAGGGCTTATTCAGAACAACATCAAGCGGTTGTACACGGCTGGTGCACCCTGGTGGTAGGTTGAAGAGAACTGTGTTCTTTTTCTGCAATAGACGTTTGACTTCATCGGTTTGTTGGGCCGTGTGCATATCTGCAACCAATAGTTTACCGCTTGAACCTGGCTATGCCAGATCGGTGAACATGTTACATCATTCATCACTTGTCCATTTTTTCATAATGACTTCATCACACCAAGCGTTCTTTTGAAAGTACACCTTTACACTTTTGTCCCAGCTACGTCTCTCATCTGGCTTGATTCTTTTGCCTTCACCTCGAAATATCAACGTTGGTCTAACTCGTGATACACCGTCTCCGAACACGGTTAATTGCACTCTGCATTGCCGTTTGCCAAGGCCTGAGTCAACACTACTGCACCATACTTCTTCAGCTCCTGTAGTCTCGTATGTGCGACCATCATCCAGGAAGGGCAGTGGTGTTTGATCCATGTTTTGTATGCCTCCCAGTTGAAACGTCTCTCGGATTCCTTCTCTTAAAAGCTTCGCATGAAACGTCTGAATGGCGTCTTTTAACGTTACTGGAGATTTTTGTGCCATGTGCGTTTTACGACGAAGAGATATTCTATTCCGTCTACAAAAACCATTAAACCACCTGTTGGAATACTTGANCTTTTGAAAGTACACCTTTACACTTTTGTCCCAGCTACGTCTCTCATCTGGCTTGATTCTTTTGCCTTCACCTCGAAATATCAACGTTGGTCTAACTCGTGCTACACCGTCTCCGAACACGGTTAATTGCACTCTGCATTGCCGTTTGCCAAGGCCTGAGTCAACACTACTGCACCATACTTCTTCAGCTCCTGTAGTCTCGTATGTGCGACCATCATCCAGGAAGGGCAGTGGTGTTTGATCCATGTTTTGTATGCCTCCCAGTTGAAACGTCTCTCGGATTCCTTCTCTTAAAAGCTTCGCATGAAACGTCTGAATGGCGTCTTTTAACGTTACTGGAGATTTTTGTGCCATGTGCGTTTTACGACGAAGAGATATTCTATTCCGTCTACAAAAACCATTAAACCACCTGTTGGAATACTTGAAGACGATGTTCTTCGGGTATTCTTCATTGATAATCTTTCTGGCTATTGACAGAAACCACCATTTTTTCACTGTTTGTTTCCTCTGCTCTTTGAACTGTTGCACTAACTTTTCTTCCATTCGTGGGAAATATGCTTTTCGACCACGTTCATTCATACTCTTACTTTTTTGTTTTCTTATCTTTTCTTTGGCTTTGATCTTTCATTCGTACTTGTTTACGGTTAATTTTAAAGTGGTTCGATGTTTGTAACAAGTTTTTATTATTTGAATGAAACCATTGCACAACTGAAAGTTTGAACTCACGAGAAAAGGCTCTACGAGTTTGCTTTGCATCAGCCATTTTCACATCAACAAGTAAAAGTTATGTTTCTCGACGCGAATAAGTTTCGATTTTAATCTACGTAATCGAACGTCAAACATTCGAATAAATAGAAGTTAATCAAGTGACAAGAAAGACACAACAGGAAAGCAAACATGGCATTGGCGTGTTTAGGTCAAGTAAAATTAAGAGTAAAGGGTCATCATGTTTACGACCACAATTACAAAGTGAATGAAGAACTAGAATGTTTTTTTGAACCGGACAATAAGTACAGCAAAAACGCAATCATTGTAAAGTCCAAAGATATTGTAGTAGGACATGTTCCAGAAGCACTGGCAGAACAGTTGTTTCCTTTGATGAAACAATGGAAGGTATATCAAATTAAAACGACGATTACAGAAGAAAAACGACAAGCACCAGAGGGAACATGGGTCCTCGGGGGAGGTATTGAACTCCCCTGTACTTATTATCTATATGGACCCAAGATTCATAAACGTACCGTCAAAAATTCATTAAAAGGATACAAGATGGTAGAATAAAAGATATTTTTCTACAACGTTCTCTGTGTATTTAATCCATGTATAAACCCATGGGCTTATATTCGGGGGGCTTATATATGGCCCTACTTTTCCATTAAGGTTTTGATGGGCCTATATTCGGGGGGCTTATATTCGGAGTTTTACGGTATGTTATATTTGATTTCGAGTTGACCGTACCAAGTGACGCTATGACGTCATACTAGTCATCATCTACTCAAGTGAAGTAGTATTTTGTTATGTTTCCGACTCTAGTATAAACGTGACAAAAACTTTGCAGAAAAACGTCAGTATGCTTACTGCATGTATTCAGATTCTTTCAGCTTAAATTCGAGTTGATATTGCCCTGATTGACATGGCAGGTCAATCAGGGCAATATCAACAATTGACAAGGTTTGACTTGAAACTTTCAATGCGTACGATCAGACGATTGGTGATTTTCCAAAACATATATTAGAAGAAGGATAAGATCAAGGGATTATGGCAGTTTACTTTTTATTGTATACAGAATTGACATGTATTTTTTAATATCTTATCAGTAAGAATGTTTAGTGATAAGAAATATATATTACTTACGTTACCTTTACTGTTAAATATGTATTTTGTGTCATCGACTTTGTTAAATGTTCTAAATTGTTGCTCAGATATAAAGAGATAGTAATTTATTTTATTTGTAAATTGTAATAGTTGACTGTGGGATTATCACCACTCTGATAAATATGAAAAGCAAAGAAGATAAATTGGCAAACAAACTTGCTTTTTTTCATGGCATTCTCATTTCAAAAACAATGGAGGCTTTCAACACAAAGAGGCCCATTACAAGAACTGGAAAATAGCACAACACCTGCCAACCAGTAAAGCCTGCGACGGATTATATGAAAGAGGAAGACTTTCTACATTTGTATGGATAATAGGAAGATTTACATCATATGTCTTAAAATAAGATAATAGCTCAGACAGGCTAAAAACCCAAATTTTATTCTTTGGAGGCACTTGTCCATCAAGATTAAAATTTACATGATTAAGAAAATTGTTTAATTCCTACAGATTTTTTAAATAAATAAAAGAATCAACGACAGAGTTTCTATTAAATTGTACTGTGACGCGCTAATGTGTACATGAGAAAACGTAAGATACTTCCCAATAAAAGTTTTCCAGTTATCAAAAAGGCTGAAGTTACTGATCCAGTACAAATGTGGCTAATCCTGGTTTTTCTTTTGGCGGCAAGGTGCATATGAAAATTCGTTTCTTGATCTGTATCCAGACTGAGGGTTTTTAGTCTGTTTGCCTCCCTCTCTTTTCCTCTTTCTTTCCCTGTCTGTCTCTGTCTGTCTGTCTCTCTGTCTGTCTCTGTCTGTCTCTGTCTGTCTCTGTCTGTCTCTGTCTCTCTGTCTCTCTGTCTCTTTGTCTCTCTGTCTCTCTGTCTCTCTGTCTCTCTGTCTCTTTCTCTGTCTCTCTGTCTCTGTCTGTCTCTCTCTGTCTCTCTGTCTGTCTCTCTCTCTCTCTCTCAGAAAATTACCCAAAATTATTGGCAATGGTGGAGTAGAATTCAGACCCTTAACCAGTAAGAACCGATTGATTTTTATATACTTTGCTTTGGTAATCAAATGTATTTTGAAAATACCGTAATCATGGAACATTTGGCAATTACGTTGAGGAACACCGTCTCATTAGTCGCCAAAATCAGTGGACTAATGATGAAGTTTTTAAAAATAAAGTACTCAGGACAAGTTTTTAATATGGTGAAGCTATTTTATTCAACAAATTATCAGATACATGATAGGACGTCCTAAGTTGATCTTCAATATTAATTGTTTTTAAGTCGAATTCCCCATCTCAGTCCTAATTTTACACCATCATTTTCAAATTTGTATCTTCCTTTAGTCCTAAATTGCATCATATTCTATCCTACCTTTTCAACATTAATTTGAGTTCGAACATTTCAGGATTAATCAAATAGCATCGCCGCTGGACTGGAGTTATTTTGCTTTGATACCATTTATTGCTTACTTGTTTTTTACTACTTTTCCCCAGTTTTTATTTTTTGTTTTTATTATTGTGTAACAGAACAAATATTGCTAACACTTATTATTGTATGTATTGTATTATGTATAATATAAAGCTTAAATATTTATCCTGCTTAATTATTCGTAAATAAATAATTTTTTTACAATGTTAAACGCTAAATATCCGTTAATTGGTTTTTAAGGTAAAAGTGTTTTTTGTTCCACAGGAACACACATGACCCTCAACTTGGGCCAGGAACTTTAATTGGTCGAAGAACCACAAAAAGATTCTTTTAAGAGTATTATAATATTGAATAAGTCTAGCTTATGTTTTCGGTCAGTGCCTCAAAGCGTAGAACAACAAAATGCAGACATAAACAATGAAAGCGAGACCACCCCAAAAACAAAAAACAAAAAAACAATAAAACAAACTCAATAGGTTGTCAGAAGCCATTTAGATGGAGAAGAGAGATGGGGTTAATCCTTGTGGATTTAGTAATAATGAAACTTTGAAGTGCGATCTGAATCTAAAATTTTACAAAAAGTGCCTATATCAATGGAATGTTTATCTTATTCTAAAATTCAAAAAAGAATACCTATGTCAACTGTATGTTTAGCTGAAAATTGTTGAACCACTATGTAAGCCCATTGGCTGGCTTCGTTCCGGGACCAAGCTAATGGTTACACACAGGGTTGGGGTACATGCGTCGAAATTCAATACATATGTAGTAGAACATCCATGTTGCCCATAGTGTGTACGATATCGATCACTCTTTTTAATACAGCTCTACTGAACAGGACGCCTTAGTCTCGCCACAGGTTAGAGATTAATAAATTATATCTTTCTTAAGTTTCAAAACGTTGTGCAAATCCACAGTGATTATAATAAATTAAGTCTGCGATAATAAACTGCTAAGTTTCGCAATACGAAATTTGTCTCAACAAAATGAAAACTAGAATGTTTATATGTTTTGCACAGTGGAGATTATAAAGAAACGAATTTTTTTTCTGAGGGACAGCAAAAACCAATTTCTAATCATTTGTCATAGGAAGTTAAAGTTGTTGATTTATTGTATTTTCAATACAAAGATAATTTAAAAATCGTCCTTTGTTACATATAAATAAAAAGAATTTGAGTTTCGCTTATTTATATTTATCCAATATATTTGCTTATTGTCCTACAATCATTACGATCAGACACTCAAGTAAGTAAGAGTTAAAGTTATTGAGTGTTGTTAGCTCATTAGCCATGCAATGAAGGATCCAAGCTGATAGTTTCAGAAATATTCATATAAAGCTGCTTTTGACACATTCTGGATAATAAACAGCTGGCCAAAACCATTGATTTTTCAACGGTTTGTACTGGACTTAACTTTAAACATTAATAGATATTTACTGCAGCCTTTAGGTGGGTCGGTTATTTTGGTTGCGATGGGAACAATTTTCTCAATTACAGTGTCTACAAGGCTTAGCATAACCTGTGTTCAAAATGCAATGTGGCATAAGATTACAGGACATTTTGTATCCTGAAAGGACAGAAAAATGCAGTGGAGCTTTAATAAGTTAAAATTTTATTTTATTTTACTGGCTATTATCATTCAAACGACTGAGGAATCGAAAAAAGATTTTAAAAAAAATTGTGAGTATGTAATTTTCATATTTTAACTGGTTACAGCTGCCAGCGATTTTGTTACAATACACCACCTATCGAGCTTAACATTTGACACGTATGATGTACATTACTACTAACACTCACCTGTCAATTGTATTTTATCGTATTCAGTTATCAGGATTTTGAAGTAAAATGATAAGCCTTCTTTATGCTTAACTGGGGGATTCTCTTCTGTTCAAAACCAAAAGCACAAGAGTATTTGTGTGAAGAAAAATGTAATGCTTTCAAAGTAGAGAAAGTGTATATATAGTGTCCCATATATTGTGTTGACACTTATCAAAAGACTATTTGGTTAATATTTCAGTTTTGGTCTTTCAGATAATGACTAAAACCATATTCCACATGTTCCTGATGAATGTTCTTATTACCCATTTAACACAGACTCTCATTTTAAGAGGTTCCCGATACCTTCTTTTGCTTATTTTATCTTATGATCATTAACTGAAATAATCCAGAAGAAATCGCTGATATGTTGGTGGGTATTATTTGGCTGGTGCTTTAATATGAATATCGGTTAAAAGGTAAAATTTTCCATAATAGGATAAAATGAATACAATAGTAAAAATTTATTTATTGAAATTGTCTCTTTAGAGTAATTAAAAATGTATGTAAATTTTTAGAGCTTTGTGAGAAGCTATAAACAGATACACGTAAAGTGACAATACAGGAAACGATATAGACGGCCATCATATTATATTATGCATTATCACTAAGTGTGTGTAATTTTAGAATTTATATATATCCATATATATAAATATATGTATACATGTATATAATCAGATATACGAGTAAGAAAAGCTCTAACTTTACAGTACTCAGAGTTTCATATCTTTCTCAATCATTTGATCATTTGTGATCATTTGTATACATCTGAAGATTGTTTATCTGATTATATAATAGCTCCTACGTTTTAATGTGGTAGAGCACTGTTGCTGATAACATTTCATATTCATTTGTTAATACATATATATATATATATATTTATATATGTATATGTATATATATATATATATACCAGCTGCCTAATTAATGCAAGATATAAGAAACATGAAAAAAAACAAGCGCCTCTCTTTTGTTTTATTTTGTTTATAATGCTAATTTTCCCCAGTAATTGGAAATTGGGGTTCAGACGGTGCCCTTCAGAGTGACTTTACTTTGAGAGTGAGAAATTTCTTGGCCAGATGGCTATCCTGACACCAACCAATGCATTTTTTCTCTTATATAGTTCAAACTTCTATTCACCCGCTTGTGGAATCGAACCCCGAACCACTTGATTACGGTGCAACTGCACTAACCATTAAGCCACNATTTGATCATTTGTGATCATTTGTATACATCTGAAGATTGTTTATCTGATTATATAATAGCTCCTACGTTTTAATGTGGTAGAGCACTGTTGCTGATAACATTTCATATTCATTTGTTAATACATATATATATATATATATTTATATATGTATATGTATATATATATATATATACCAGCTGCCTAATTAATGCAAGATATAAGAAACATGAAAAAAAACAAGCGCCTTTCTTTTGTTTTATTTTGTTTATAATGCTAATTTTCCCCAGTAATTGGAAATTGGGGTTCAGACGGTGCCCTTCAGAGTGACTTTACTTTGAGAGTGAGAAATTTCTTGGCCAGATGGCTATCCTGACACCAACCAATGCATTTTTTCTCTTATATAGTTCAAACTTCTATTCACCCGCTTGTGGAATCGAACCCCGAACCACTTGATTACGGTGCAACTGCACTAACCATTAAGCCACGGCCCCTCTAGAGCGAGTCTCTGTTGGTCTATATTTCTATTTATGTTTATATATTGTAGGAATGTCCGTCTTGTTTTTATGGTTTTTGTAATATACTAGCACTACAAGGCCCAATTTGATGGGCCTTGTGATGATGACTGCAGTTGAGAGTAAATACTGACGACTGTAAAATAGGTATGCTGGTTCATAATTTGACAAGATTTTTCCTTGAAATGTAACTATCCTGTGATCTCTGAGTAAACCAGATTATTATCATGTTTTGATATATAGATTCATTCATTTATCCAATAACAACTTTTAAGACAGTAAGAGCGTACGATCACTAGTTAGCAAAAACTATCTGATCTGCTCTATTAAGAACAATTAACACAACTTATTACTAGTCTGAAGTAAGAAGAATATAATTAGGCTGGTATTAAAATACGTGGTTAACTAGAATATTTCCCACGCATTATGCTTTGCAGGCTCTACCGTTCCCGTAATAGACCTGGGAAATTTAGGGAGATCCTACACCAGATAGGACAAACAGATTCACCCTACTGCTGTCGATGTCACAATGAGGCAGAAACAGCTAACCACCTCCTGCGATGTGCCGGTTTTATGGACAGCGACCGCATTGTGTTGCAAGAAGAATTCCTTAAGATGCTGATTGAAATGGATGTGTAATGGATATCAAAAAGAAAAGAACTAGAATATGCAGAAAAACTTGATGCTTCCCTTTGTTTTTTATTTTCCCCAGAAAAGACCTTTGTCATTTAAACACACAAAAATTTGGAATGGCTGTAAAAAAAGTCAATTTTTCTTTGCAGAAAATGTAAAAAAGCATTCAAATAGAGTATCAATCAAAAGTTTGTCAATGAATTACCAGAACATCAAGCATCAGTACATAGATCGAGCAGCTAAATGCCATTTAATAATATAGTTACACTCATGAAAGGATGAAGAGGGAGGATTAGTTTCTAACATTTTCAAGTTTCTGCTAAAGCTAGCGTCTGGTGTAATGTAATAAAAAATTTATGCAAGTGAAACTGAATAATAACCCCAACTGGCTATTTTTTGAACACTAAAATATCATGTACATCACACACCTACAGAATACGTAACAGTCAACACATGATTAATTTGGTTTTTGCTATAATCGGTAATAAAAATTTAACAAGTACTTTGAAAAAGACATTCACTACTTGGATTTATACTTTTATTTTAATAGACTTAAGAAACAACAGTTGAAATAAGATATTTTCGGTTACTTTGTTTCTTTACATTTTAATAGATTGACATGAAAAATAACAATTTTAAGTGTTTGTAGGTTTTCCAATACTATCCTTTGTAAAATATTGCTTTTGCAATTGGTCCACCTCTCATTATAAGCATGTCGACGGGCTTAAAAGACACAGAGTAAGAAACGTTGAATTTTAGGGTTTAGTACAAATAGATTACTGACTGAAACGTTAAGGAGTAGGAAGAAATGCTGTAATGAACACCTGGTCTGGTACTAAAGACTACTAAAGATAGAGTGGTAACGAAAAATTGAACACGTTGGTGATGTCTACACGAGAAATTTGTAAAACCACCGTCGTGGGTCAGTTAGGTTTTAATTTTGTCATGGACAGAATATCGAGAATGCTCAGAAGATGGAGAGACTGTGTGAATAATGACATGATTAGGATTGGACTGTTAGAGGAGGATGCACAGGACCGACCCAAGTGGAAAGAGTCAATTCTCTGTGGCAACCCCTGAAAGGAGAATGGCGGAAGTAGAAGATGATGATGATGATAGACAGAATACCCAAGAAGAAAACTAAACAAATTCATCATTATAAATGGATCACAGTATCATCGCAAGACAGCACTAGTCTTAAAGGCAGTAAAACTTCTGTTTTTACATTTCTCTCAAGAATGAAACCTCATTATTATGTAAAATTATATATTATATTCTTATATGATTATAGTGTAATTTCCAGACATAATGGTTCTTCTGATGGAATATTTTGGTGTATCCAACAATTATATCAAATCATCGATATGCTGTTTAAAAATAGGGGAAAGGTAAAAAAGCACCACAAATACAATATTAATTTAATAATTAATCTCTTTTGTCTTTAAAAAATTTAGATGCAACTGCAAGTCAAGCTGAAGAGAAAATGTACGAATTTCTTTTTAAAAAATATAATAAGCAAATAAGGCCAGTTTTGAATGAAGAGGATGCTGTGAATGTCACTTTTGGCCTCAGTTTAAATCAGATCATAGATGTGGTGAGTACTGTCTTTTTAAACTTGGTAAATGACATAATGCTTTTATCAAAACTTCAAGAAGAAAAATGTGTTGCATTGCTTTAAACTCTACACTTGTTCTGTTTTTTTACAAAATGAAAATCTACAGTCCATTACGCCATTAATTTGAAACATTTGATTAGGAACAACACTGTGAGCGTTTTCAAATGATTGAATTATTGGACCTGAATGCAAAAGATCTTTAAATATTACCGAACTTGTAGTAGAACCTAGCTCCTGCTGTAAGAGTACAAGCTGAAATTTGAGTATGTTTAACAAAGCCAATTGGAGTGAGACCAGGATGTATTTTATAGCCCGATTTCGTCAACTTCATTAAATAAATCATGCTAAGAAAGATAAAAAACAGGCATAGAGGCAGCCAGAAACAATGTAAATAACAGTAGAAATATTGACATCAAGACTTAGAATTCTGAAATGGTACATTAAGCCTGCACCAATGTACGGAATAGGCTGGAATTCTTCTTCTTCTTTCATTGCTTTAGCTGTTCCAGCCATCGGCGACCTCTTTGATAAATTCTTTCTATTTTGATCGATTGTATGTGGCCTGTATTAATGCATTAGGATTTTCTGGTAGTTGCTGCAGGTATTTCCTACTTTGTCTTCCTCTTGCTCTTTTACCATCAAATTTACCGGTGAAAGACAGGTGTTCGAGTTTTTCTTCTCGAATTACATGCCCCAGGAATCTAGACTGTCTGCCTCTGATGTTCTTCAAGAGATTTCTTTCCTGCTTAACCTGTCTCAGGACGCCTTCGTTTCCATGATATTCGCTGATTTCTTCTGAATGCCCACATTTCAAATATATTGATCTTTTTTGCCATTGTTGCACTTATCGTCCATGCTTCACAATTGCAGGTGAATACTGAATTGACGTAACATTTCAGTACTCTGAACCGGTTTCGAAGCTAATATTCTTGTTGGAAAGAATTGTCCTTCGTTTCTCAAATGTCAAGGGTAGTCAAAAGTCTCGAAAGAGGTATGGAATTCAATGTCAAAAGACAGAATTCATGGTTATTACTAATAAAAGAGAGGACGAAATTCCAATCTGTAATAGGTTGGACAGTGTCAACTAAAATGAAGAAGAGGATAGCGTTTGTAGAAATATGGTGCCTAAGAATTATGCTTCTTATAACGTAGACATAATATGTCACCAGTAATGAATTTCTCTGAACTGTAAAAATTAGAACTGCTTTGGGTAGATATTTCCAAACACTACAAAAAATTTCTTGTAACAGTAAAAGAAAGGATAACTGGGAAAATAACACCAATCAATTGGTTTAGTGTGGCCGTACTATTTAAGCATTTTATTTTTGATGAGAGGAGTTGCTAATGTTACGTTCTGATATAGTGGGAGACTTTTATGTTACTAATAAGTGGATTAAGTTGTTAAAAAATCAACTGTAGTCTTGGGCTGAGAATTGTTTATTGTAATTTGGTTTATTTTAATCTTCTCATTTTGTATTTCTTGGACATTTTATAAGTCATATAAAAGTTATCTTGACGTCTTGGTTAAGACAACTTTTGAATGGTGAAAGCAGTGGAAGTTACAAGGAAGCTTATTTTTTAAGGTTTAAAAGTTTGGAAGCTGGCAGTCCCCTTTTCGTCCCTAAAGTCCCGAAAGTATATCCAAAGGAAGAATAAGTGTAATAAATAAAAGAGCATTTGGTCTACTGTGTAGGCAAGTAAGTTTTCGAATTTGTTTAATTTTGGCTTCTTTTTTTTTCTACTTTCAGTTTTTTTGCATTGTTATTAATTAGAAGAAAGATTTAAAGTTGTGTCAAATAACGAGTACGAATCAACCAAAAATATAAATTAAAAGAAGACAAGATCACACCCCTATAGATATTCTGACTTCCAAGTAAAGTACGTTTGTCAGTCAAGCACAGAAACGTTGTATTGAAACCTTCTACTACTGGCTGACTTCTTTTTTTCGATGTAAACGACCTCTTGTTTTACTCCTGTTCTCTTATAACTTCACACCTCAATGAAAAGGATTTCTTCTTTTGATTTATACATACTGTTCACTCCAAGACTTTAAATTTTATCAAACGAAATCAAAGCCTTCCAATTGATTTTGTTTTAAAAGGAAACCCACTAATATAAGTAATATCTTGCTGTTTTTAGGACGAAAAGAACCAGATGCTTACCATAAGTGCTTGGATAAGACAGGTATGTAAATATAGCGGTGTTTGTGATTACATTTTATCTGTTTTTAATTTTTTTTGGTTAATCGTATTTTCACTAACACAGGTCACGTCTGGAGTTCACCCGACCTTGTAGTGCAGAAATTAATGTAGAATCAAATTCAAAATCGAAATCCCAAAGGGTAACGTAAAGTAAAATTACCGCAAGTTTCCTGTGATTTGAGGAACAGCAGGGAAGCAACTAAAACTATTTCCAAAGTTAATAATTACGATCATGGTAACTTTTTTGTAAATAAACGGAGCCAAAGACTGTGTTTAATTTACTTCGTGTTACTAGCATATCATCAGGTAAGTTTACATCTGAAAACAAAAAAAGCGATTTACGCTTTGCTATCATAATGAGACAATGTAAAAAAGACTAATAGTTAATAACTCAAAAATTAATAACACTGGACAACGTTTTTTCAAAATTTTTCTGCGATTTTAATATCTTATTGATTTTCTCGGCAATTTGGGGGTGCTGATTTCCGAATCTGGAAGAAAAAATTATATCTATGGTATGGTTTTCGTGTTATGCAATAATGTTGAAATTACTTAATGACACGTTTTGGGCAAATGTTGACATATTGCCTTGAGGGTTGTGAGATCCTCAAAGTGTCTAGGGATGTTCTATTCAATATTTATGTCGTTTACATTAGCGACATCTAGCGGTTGATACGTAAACTTGATGTTCGTTGACATACTTTCGTCGTGTAAACGTATCTGTTTTGATTAAACATGTACATTTATGTGTACAATACATGCATAAATATATTGAATTCAAACTTTAACTTTAACAACCCACTATTTGTAAATGCAAGTCAAGATACAAAGTAGTACAACATTATACAAACTACTTCAGCAATTATAGGCATTAATCAAACATCGATAGCCAGTTGCAGCATGTACAGTACAAGGATATAATTTAACAAAAGTCAAAGTTCGAAAAAACAGCTTGCTTTACGGCTGTGGACGCCAGTGGTTTCCCATTGTAGGAGCCAGCAGTAATCGCCAAACATTGCAGGATCCCAGCGGTCTTGATAGCGATGCTCGATTGTCTAGAGTGTTTGGTGAAAGTTCTCGCCGTGCTCGTCTGACTGCTCCAAGATTGTCAGGGAAGAAGTCTAGATAAAAATGTAAACAGTGGAGCTTCAATGACATTGGGTAGCCCATTTTCTTGTAGTCTCAGAGAAGATTATTGATAAGTTGCACATAGTTCTCTGACTTCGTATTGTCGAGGAAGTCAGCAATCACAGCTTTGAAGGACATCTAAGCTCTTACCTCCTTTGGAGCTAGGAGCTTTGTAAAATTTTTGTCCACGATCAGGTCTCTAATCTGGAGCCCAATAAATATTCCCGCTTTCAACTTCGGTTCACTGATCTTAGGGAACTTCTCTTCTATGTACATGAATCCTTTGCTCTCCTTATCCATTGCTTTAACAAATTGTTTCATCAAACCCAGTTTGATATGTAATGGAGAGAGCAGAACACGTTCTGGTTCCACGAGCGGCTTGGCTTTGACGCTCTGCTTTCCATGCACGAAGGATTCTCGCTGTGGCCAGTTCTTTTTCTTGTAATGCTGGTCGTCAGCTCGACTATCCTAAAAGCAGAGGAAACAGCTGTGCTTCATGTATCCACCTTGAAGGCCCCTCAGTAGTCCGATTACCTTGAAATCGCCATATATGGCCCACTTGTGCTGCTGGTACTTTATGAGGTCAATGACAATCTGCATCGTGTCGTACGTTTTCTTCATGCCAACAACATGCACGATAAGAATACTTGGGCTTACGTTCCCGTTGTGGAAAAGCACAGATTTCAAACTTATCATCGAAGAATCAATGAACAATCGCAAGATGTCTGGAGTATACTCGATATCCATCGTGCTCATTAGTCCAACAACACTGACACAGTGACATACAGAGTTTGTCATTGAGAAGAACGTGGCTAATTCTAGGTTGCGTGTGGGAAACGCAGTCATCTGAGTTGATGAATCCAGCATGTTCTAGTCATTCAGCCGTGATGCATGTATTTCTGAGTGCTGCTTGGAAAGCATTAAATTACGCGCGAGGTCATTGAGTTCGGGTTGCGTTATGAGGTGTACCTTGCTGTCAGGGGCTTCATACCTGGGTCCAGATGGAGAATCGCTTGGATCGGGGTTTGAATGTTGAGTGTCCTCCATTCGTGAGGAGTCAAGTACCGGCTGGTGATCATCATGTGGCACTAATCGAGAAGCAGATCTGACTACTGCATATCTCGTGACTCTCCTCACTTTCTCGATCCCATGGGTAAAGTAAGTCAAACAAAAATAACACTCTGATACTTGATCAGTTGGCTCACGCCAAATCATAAATATAGCAAAAGGCATCTTCTTCCTGTCTGCCTTGGCCCAGTGATGCAGTCCACTAAAGCATGAGACACCGCAATTTCCAGGAGCCCTTGTGTTATCCATGCTGGCTTTCAGTCAAAGTATTTTTCATAGGCACTGATAATAACATTGGAAAACTTCCTACATCGTGATACTATGTTATAATTTCCACAAATGTTGCAAACGTTATCTGGTGAGTTCTTGTGCGAACGACGATTTTTAGGTGGCATTTTTAAACGAGAAAGAGTTCAATGCAATTAGAATTGCTTTCAAACCACAGGCAAAAGAAGAAATGAACTATCACCAGTCCCCAATAGTGTACTAGTATAATTACTGTACATGTAGCTTCAACTCCAACGGCAATATTGGCACAAAATTGTGTAAATACTCTACGCTGTTAACAGTACCATATTTACGCAGTCAATGCTCTACAACTGTCATGGAATTGTGAAGGGCAAATAAACAAACCAACAATAGCATTGGACACATCGAGAACTGCGCAATAATGAGCATCTAATAATGTCGATTTCGTAATATTGGAAAAATTTTAAATGGATGTAAAAAAATCCAATCCATAGGTTTTTAGAAATGCCACATTCGTAATCAGACCCCTCGGTATGCCTAGAAAATATCGTCTACATGAAAATTGCATTTTAACTGTTGTCCAGTGTAATTCATCCTTTGCTGTTAATGGACGGCTTGCACTCACAAATGCGTACCACAGGATTAGTAGGAAGTATTCTTCCGCGAGACAATGAGTGAAAAATTTCATTAGGTTCTTCAGTGAGGGTGGACCTGAGTAAGGTCAAATTTGATGGAGGCCTGTTCTTTGGAGTTGCTCCTTGATACGGGTTTACAAATGTCTTGCAGTCCGGCCGGCATATCACAGTGAAGAACGTCGACAAGTGAGTTATTAGACAACTCCTCTTTTCATTAAATTCTCATCTTGGCCTTTGGAGAGGAAAGTACTATTTTCAATATTTTTAAAACCATAACTATCACACATGAGGATGGAAAGAAAGGGGAACAAGGCTGTATTTTGTGAGCACTTGCGTAATTCTCTGTGTAACCTGAATGATGAATGTCTTTCTTTCAATGATGTGCGATTTTTGTGCCAATGACTGACTCCCATAATGTGATTGAAAGTTTGTTGCACGATGAGTTTGTAAAAGGCTGGATAGTACTGGTTCTTCCCCAGTGTTCTTTTAGCTTTCTCCAAACTTTCAAAAAGTTTCACTATGTACTGGAAGCACGATAGGTAGAGTACACAAAATCTGATACCAAAAAACGTTTAAAGCCATTAGGGGCAAAGGCATAGTAATTCAAATTCAGGCCCATATCAGTCACCTTGTTATACCAGGTTGCACACAGTGGGCCTGTTTCATGTTTCTTGAGTACTTTCTTATTCAGAAGTGGAAGCTTCTGATAGCTGGCTTTCTCCAAGAGGAACTTCAAATTTTTGTGAAAGTTTTTTATTTCACCGAGTTTTCCCGCTACTTTTCTTCTTTTTTCTTCCATCGTGAAATTGTTCATGAATTTTACATTTTTTATATACATTTTTGCTTTTCCTGTGATATTAATTTCAGACTGACTTAGTCACCAATTTGCTGGGTGAGGGGATGATGGGTTGCCCATGGAAAGACCGTCAACCTGTTTGTAGAATCCGTCAGGCGTTGAGATTTCCACATCACAAGATCTTGATTTGTATTATGTAAGTCTCCCTATTCCTATCTGATCGTTGGTCTCCTGGTAAGGCATACAACATGTACGTAGACACTTTTATGACTTCCAGGACTGCCACATTTATGTAGAAAGATACAACATAAAAGCTGATTCATTCCTCATCTTTTTCCTTCTTCTTTCACATTAATGAATGCTGAAAGCCGCTTAAGTACAGAGGGTCAGATTTTTTTATTTTAAGTTTTCTCTTTAACTCACTTTCAAATTTAGGGCTAATTTAGGCAGGAAATGCCAAGAACATTTCATTATATGCATAGTTTTGAAAATGTGATAAGTGGGGTTACATTTCCCATAAATTGTTTCCCTCTACTATCAAAGTTACATTGTCCAAGCATTTTTCCTAATGACGAGCTAAACTGAAAAAAGTACAAGGTCTTAATTTGAAAAGAAAATTGAAAAATTCAGTCACTACAATGGTTCAGTTTAGTTCTGGCTTAAAGATGCCATCTATCTGGGAAAGTACTTGTCGACCTATGTTCGTATCCCTTAGCTTTCGATTTTCATTTTTTTACCTTACCTTTGCTAAGCACATGAAGTTACCAAGTAACCAAGGCCCTCTCATTTATGCTCCGTAGTTGTTGTTCTTGCTACCTTCTCTAAAGTGATTATGTCTTCGTCTAAATTTGTCCGTCTGTCTCTCTGTTGGTTTGTTTGGTTGTTTATTTGCCTGTGTGGTAATTTTGTCTGGTAGTTTAGAACAGATTTAAAAGCAATTTTCAGTAAATGCTCTGGTATTGATCGGCCAAAGATTTGACGCTCTGAGTGCTTTTTCAACAAGTCGAACAAAGCTACCAGTAGACATATCTTTGCGGACGATAAAGAAAACAAAATAGTTGCAACCAAGAGTGTAATGGCTTTCTTTATTAAAATGCCAGTCTAATAAAGAGGAGATCTCAGAGTCGAATCCTGGCAATGACTTGCCTTTTTTCATAAGATGTTTCTGTGTTTTCAGGAATACTATAAGAAAAAGTACTAGACTGGTGCTAACGATGTGGTGGAATTTTTTAATTGAAATGTAAAAAACAAACATAACGTGTATTCAAGGAAATTGAAGTATGTTTTTTTTTCTTTTATAATAAAATTTATATAAAATAAAGTTAACTCAAAATTGAACATTAATTATATTACTTATAACAAGAGAGCATGACGATGAAAGCATTACTGTTACTGTACAAAGCATATGATTTAGTTCAAATAAATGAAGTACTATAGTATTTCCCAAGTATTGTAGCTGCTTTACGGAGATTTGCACTCTCTGAGGATTTTCTATTTTCGAAAATCGGTTTATTTTACCATTTAATTCATAGGATTTGTCCATGCAATCCCTACAATTGGAAAAGAGACGCCAATTTCTTACATTCAATAAAACAATGGATGAATCAAAATTGCTATTCTCCATCAAATTATTTTAGTGCATTTCAATTTATTGTATGTTTTGTATATTGATAATGATGAGTTTGTAATCTATTAAAAAATTATCCAAATGATGTAATTGTAAAGAGCGTCTAAAGAAATGGAATAGAAAAATATGTATTGTCCGAGCAAAGAAATATTCTAAATGAAGCTCACATAGAATCACGAGTTTCTAAATTCTTGAGAGATTTGCTTTCAATTTTCTTATTCAAATATTTTGAACAAACGACCTTGTGTCTCATATACATGCATCTTGATCTCTTTGATGTAAGAGGCTGTCTTTTAGCTGTTAAATATTTTTTAAGGATTTTAGAATGCTTACAAATGAAGCATTATTTATTATGTACTGCTCTGATTCTGGTACTCCATTTTTGTGGTGGATGCTTTAAGTCAACCAACGAGATTTTAAATAGCTAAGTACAGCAAATTACCATGATCGCCATTGATTGCTTTTTTTTCAGGTCTTCCAAAAGCATGGCTTTAAGTCACTTTAACGCAAAGGGTTACTTTTCTTTTCTTGATTTATTTTCAATTATATACTTTAATCTTTTTAATTTAGTTCTATTTACAAAAACATGTACAAATTCAGTAGTTTGTCACTTACAACATAGAAAAAAGTGGGAGCAGTACTTCCAGGGACCTGGGCCGAGTTCGAATCGCAAACTTCTTGTATTGTAATCTGTTTATTTAGTCACACAGCCACCACTGCAGGTTTGACTGCAGGCAGAATGGGTAGTGTACTGAACTAAAACTACTATCATCAGTATAAACATCTGATCGAATATGACTAGGGTTGATTTCTTAGCTCGATTCGTTGGGGTTTTTAACATTATTGTTGTTTCTGTAAACTAATTCTGTTGCTTTAAATAGCGGTTAAAAACAGCGTTTTTATTAGATAAGCACCAGTTTGTGTAAGTTCCGACTGGAAATGTATTTACATTTTCCATTTTCCAATGTCCCAGAACCCAGTAGTTGAAAAACCAATTATCAATAAACAGACTGAGGACGTTTTTTAATATAATTGATTTTCTTTTCAAATAATAAAAAAAACTGCCTCTTTAAATTAATTTGTTACTAAAGGTTTTCAAAATAACCCAAAGTTATTGTTTTGGAAGAAACACAACGTGTCGGTTATTGGTGAACATTTAGCTTGTGGTTTTTTGAACCTTAATGAGATTTTTATTACTCGATTTGTGTTGCCAAAAGTCAGTATGCCTCAATTTCTTGAGAGTTAAAAACCGGTCAGTGGAATATTCGGGAAATGTTTTGATACAATGCGGTTTTATATTCGGGAATTTGATGTGATTACAAAGGAACCTATCTGCTATCTCATTTAAAGTTGCAAAGTGAATGACAGATTTGATTTTGATGACTATGATGCACTCTTTTCTGTTAGATGGTTTATTTTAAGAAGTGTGGAAGTTGGGGTTAAATGAAATTTTACGAAGTGCAATTCTTTTATGCTGTCTGTACCATCAACAACTTATACAAAGAATACATTTGTTAAAGTCTTCAAATTTTGAGCTAAACCTGTTCCAAAATATAAATTCATAAAAAGAACATTTTTTTCAGTCTACAAACAACTGTTCTTGTATTCATATAAACTAGTGACAAAATGATTATGAGTTTTATGTGTGGCAATTAGGAGCAATTTGGGGAAAACACCCTGGACAGTATCGGTTACAACAAGCACGGTTAAGGGACACCCAGTGTTTCACTTGCTTATGGTATTAATCTTTTTGCCACCTATTGTTTTATCAGCCTTTGATAGCTTAACAAAAACTGTGTAATAAATACCTTAGTGTTTACAATGAAATATTTTGTGTGTGCTTATATTAAGCTCCAAATTATGTAGAAAGAAATTATACTACTTATTTAAGCATCTATACCAAAAACAGTCCATGTTGGCGTTCGTTAAGTCCTGATACCTTTTATTATGTACAAGGAAGCGTAGCCATTGTTTCCATACACAGGTGGAAACACATATAATGTACATCTGAGGATAAGGCAGTCTTTACTGACACACCTTTGTTGACATTCCTCTACGTTTGCTAATTCTGTCAAGCCTTTTAATGCTAAACCCTGGAGAGACCTATTGTTGGGCAAAACGTAGACCTTTTTATATTAGTTTCAGTACCTTGATTCCTCTTCCCAATAGCCAACATATTGGTTCTTTTCTTTTTTGTTATTTTAATCAATCAAGCTTGACGATGTAGTGGAATTTTGTTATTACTACGGAGCTGATAAAACGTTCTGTGTTTTTGCTACAAATAAAAAGTTAACTTTGAAGTGCCTCTCTGCTTCCATTTCTTTCTCCATTTCCTCCTCTGAAACTTTCAAAGTTAGTCTTACGTGGACTTATTTTTCCTCCAGCAGAGAGAGCTAATTTATTTGACAAAATTTACTGTGCTTCTGTACACTGTATTTATTTACTGGTCTGTGATTATGCCACATTTGTAGTACTTCTATCGTTTTTCCCCTTTCTTTTCTTTAGTGTTAGACAAATTTTTTATGCTGATCTCTAAAGCAACTCTGCATTTGACCTGAAACTTGATTTAGAAAACCGAGTCTTAAATGGTTGGTACACTCATAGTACTCACAGATACCTTTCTTTTGCTGTGAAAAGCCTCCTACAGGACTTCTTTGTACACGACACCGTCGTTGTATGGGCATTTCACTCTCTGACATTCGAATCCACAGCAAGTGTCTTGACATTGGCCGTTCTCATTCGAATGTAGTCAGTAACTAGAACTACCCATGCAACTCTATCGTCATAGAAAGAAGTGATTCGTTCTTTTTCAAGCTCTGGCTCTGTGCCTTGTAGGTAGTCATCCTTAGGCAGATGTGATTGGAAACTGCTTCTTCTTGAGTGTAAATGCATAGTTTTCCATTGTATTTAAAGGCATCTTGGGCATTATGATGTGGTTTCCAGCATAGATTCCAGTGAATGTTTTTGAGTTTATGGGTCTGTCATAAAAGTGAGGGTAACAAAGTAAGTCTACTTGAAGTGGCCATTGGCTGGGTCCATTATTTCCAAAGCAGTTTCATTGATTCATGATGCTTTTGGGTCAAGATGTATTGAAATTATCTAGATGGATTCAAACTTTGGATCACCTCCATAAATTCTGGGTCATATTTTGCTGAAAAATTTTGCAGCTCCGGTACACTTTGAAGTTTTCAGATATCCTTTTCCTCGCGATTTTATTGACTTTGCCCACTGCCTTTGTTGTTGTTTTGGTCATGGCCTAAGAAACTGTTTCAGTGAACTCTAAATTGGGATTCTGTTCCCACTTAACATTGTTCTTCTGATTGTTACTGCCACAAATATTTCTTGAGAGACTTGTCTAACAATGCTAGCCTGGTCTATGATTCTCGGGGTCGTATTATTGTCGTAATCATTAGCTATAGGAAAGTCGTGGTGATGCAGTATTTTCTTTCTGCGATTCCAGTTCGTACTGCTGAACCGCTGATTGACCAGTTATTCTTGCAAAGAGAAAATCAAATCAGAGCCCCCATAATCTACCATAGAAATATTCATTCTTTTTAATATCTTTAAGACAAAGTTTTGATATACCAAATAACACCATACATTTATGAGTAGCATTAATGGATATTCGCACTTTTCTACGCGGCAATGTGTTAGCAACAGGAACTGTGTTAGATGTAGATATAAAAGCAAATGTAATTTTTTTAAAACAATTTGAAAAACATTGTATAAGGAAAATAATCTCTTTGTGGTGGATTGATTTTAACAGGTGTACATAACTATACCGAATAGTACATAAGCAAATTTTGACTGTTGAACTTTTATCACATTTATCTCTGATATGTATTCAGTACTCAGTTGCTCACTCGGACATGTTCCACACCTTCAGTGTGGACATCTATTTCCTAGTTTAATTTACCTGTTTTATAAATAACCCATGCAATTTGACTTCACTTAATTTAAAATAGTATAGCAACTTACTACTAACGCTAAATTTCTCCTCCTGCCATTCTTTCCATTAACATTCGTAATTTTGTACCATCTCAATGTATATCAAAATACTCACTTCAACTGTACTAAAATGCTTTTATAGGTTTGGTATAACCCAATATTGTCATGGAATCCTAAAAACTTTAATGGAATACAAAGCATTAACATCAACCCAAAGACTGTGTGGTTGCCGGACATTGTTCTTTACAACAAGTAAGATAGTATTGCATGTTTTTGTTAGAATAAGAAGGTTTATAAAACTAAAGTAGATAAATTCTGAACTTAAAAAAATACTGTAACACTAAAGTATTACACAAAGGAAATTGATTACATTGCTACATTCTGTTGTTTTTACTTTTATTACAGTCTTAAATTAAAATAGCCAGCACAAATGCTGTTATTAATTGCCAACTTTATCACTGCTACTACTACTGTTACCACTAATACTACTACTTCTACTACTAGTCCTACTACTACTAATTCTATTACATCTATTACTACTACTAATACTACTGTTACTACTTCTGTTACTACTACTATTACTATTTCTGTTATTACTACTACTACTTCTACTACTACTTCTGCTACTAAAAATAAATCTACTACTATTTCTGCTACTACTAGTAGTACCTCTACTATTACTACTACTACTACTACTACTATTACTGGTACTAATCATCCAGTAACTAAAGCTGGTACTGTTTGTATTACTGCTGGTAATACTACCACTAAAATTTCTAATATTAGAGTTACAGCTATGCCAACTTTTACTAATATTACTTATTTTGCTCCTCTTATCCTTATTAGTGCTACTGATACCCCAAGATCACTGTAGCATTACTATCACTGATATTTTACCTATTACTTCCACTGACATTTGGTGCTCATTACATTGATATTAGTGCAAACATTTATAATATTTTCAGTAGTACTATTTTTCCTATTACTACTACTGTTATCACTCCCACTATTATTCCTGTAAGTACGACTGCTATCGTCTGTATTGTAAATCCTTTTTTAATGCTGATTTAAAAAGACAACTGTCACTTATCTTAAACCAATCTGGTCATTTTAAATGTGTTTTCTCATAGGTTTTTAAATATGTTCTTGTTTTGTCACCTGTTTCATGGAAGTGCAGAGAAAAATAAATTTTTTGGTGGTAATATGAATATAATAAACCCTGCACATTCTATATTATTATTATTGTTCATGTAACTACTGCTGTTATCGTCTGTATTTCAAATCGTTTTTAAAGGCTGTTTTAAAACGACAACTACTAAATCTGCGGCTGTGGTGATTTGAACCTGGATTTTTCATTGAGTTTACTACTTCCTAAAATTTGAAATGGTTTCCTGACAATTTTTCAATTACGTTCCATTTTACATGTGATATTTTTGACTCTGTGTAAGAGTTACATATAAGTGCTCAGTTATTCACAATGATGAATTTTAACACATTCATTGCAGTGCAGATGTAGATAAATCATTTACTAGTGATATCAACAGAATGGATAAAGCTTATTTTACCCACACTATTATTCCTGTTCCTGTAACTACTGCTTCTACCGTCTGTTTTGTAACTCGTTTTTGAAGGCTACTTCAGAACGACAATTGCTGTCAACATTATTAGATAGGGGACTGTAGTTATTCAAAACTCGCTTTCTTCTTTAAGTTTGGTCATTTAAAATGCGTTTATAGTAATTTTTTTAAATATGTTTTTTACAACATCTAAAATTTTGACTCTACATAAGTGCTCAGTTATTCACAATGATGTATTTTTAACACATTTCATTTTAGTGCAGATGAAGATAAATCATTTGGTGGTAATATGGATAGAATGAACACAAGAATCATTCTTACTCATACAGGCAAAAATATGTGGCTGGCCCCCATAATACTGAAAAGTAAATGTCCTATCAATGTACGTTATTTCCCTTTTGATGAGCAAAGGTGTTCATTGAAATTCGGCAGTTGGACTTACGACGGATTTCGACTTAACTTACAAGCCGAAAGTGACAATGCTGACTTAGGTATAATATTAAGCTTTGTTTTATTTCTAAATAGTACCTTTATTTGGTACTTTTCTTTTCACGTACAAAATATGCAAAAAAGCCTTATCCTTATTATATTTCCATAGTGGCTAGTTCATGGTCTAATGAATTTGTGCAGAGTGAGAGAGTTGCTTTGTAGCATTTTTTAAAAGATTTTTCAACCTCAAAGTACTGGGTTGGTGAAAGAACTGAACTTAACACGAATAGGTTTATATACAAATTTATATATACATATATGTGTGTTTGCGTGTCTGTGTGTGAGGAGGCGTGGCTTAATGGTTAGTGCAGTTGTGCAATAACCAAGGGATTCTGGGATCGATTCCCCGAGCGGGGAGGAGAATCTAGAACTTTACAAAAGAGAAAGCCATTGATTGGCATTAGGAAGGGCACACAGCCAAAAACGTCCTCACTTCCAAAACAAAGTCCCTCTGAAGGTCACCTACTGAGCCTCAATTCTGACACATTTAAATACTCTGACACATGTACGTATTCTGACATTTAATAACTTTCCAAAGATATGTATTCGACCAACAGCGTATTCTTAATAGCAGTGAGATTTGTTTCAATTGCCAAAAGGGTAACTTGACTGTGGCGTGTTTTTGTTGTTAGTAAGGAGGGAAAAATTAGATTCAACTGTGTACTTTCTAATGTTCTGAAAATATATCGCACAAATCGAGCAAACCTTTTTGATCAATTTTCAGATTTCAGAAGGGACACTTTCTATTCCTGCGTCTTCCCCCTTTTTTTGAAGTGCATCATATTTGCAGCAATATCGTGTTTACACAAAAACCTGTTTTTATGTCAAATTTTTGATTAATGATATGAACAATGTCCTGTTAGAGAAACCTTGCAGTTACCTAACAGATCTTAAAAGTGACCCTCCCATTCTGTAGATCTACTTGAGATTTCTGGTTTGCTTTTTTGACTTTTCTGAGACTCTCTACAGCTGCTTTTGGATGATTCATCATGAATATTTGAGCAAAATAAAAGGGACGAACACTTACATCTTTACATATTCCTTTATCAATAGTAAATTACAAGAAAACTGCAAGCAAAATTAGTGTCAACGCAAATGAAAATCTAAACTATAGTAGAATGACTACCGTCAAATTCTATAACAAATTAAATAACTATTCAAAGTAAACTTTATCTGATTAAGATAAAGTAGTTGATATAGAAATTGATAAACAACTATGAGTCCTAACAAAGGATTTAATGTGTGTAAATATTTTAACTGACTTGCCAATTGCACTTTAAGAATAAAAGCAATCAATTATTTTAATGTTTTAATATTGTTAGTTTTTATTGATCAATTTTAATGATTTTCTTTTTTAATTTTATTTTTGTGTATTTTGATACAGGACGCATACTAATAGCAGTGTATTTAATACTGAAATGTTTCTATTCTGTATAAAGATTATTATTAAATAAATATATAAATAAATAAATAAGTGGAATTACAATACATTCAAATGGGGCACGAGATTTGAAAGAAAACCAATGGAATACTTAAAGATAAAATGTAATATAGAGGTCAATTTCCCCTTTTTTTCTCTATTTCATTTTCTTCTTTTTTTTTCGCTTTACCCTTCTTTGTACCATTGCCTTGACTCGTATGAGGAAGAATTTCATGGTGGATTTCCTTCTTGATACCATTAAGAAATTTGGGGAGAATTTCAAAGCAATTGACGCTCGGAAAATCGAACCTGAAGCTCCAAGGTTACAGTGTGCAGTAATTACCAAGCCTCAGCTCCTTCACAGGGCAGGGAAAATAAATATTTCGTCAATCCTCAAATAAATAATTGAAAACAATAGTGCTGAAAATCCTTTTCAATCATCTTTAGAAAATTAGCAGACATAAATTATTGGTTAAACCATTTTCCCCAGTATGAATACGTTGACCTTTATTGAAATCATCATCATCAAATACGCCTTCCGTCGTTTATGGACATTGCGCTAAAATCCAAAATTTATTGGACTTTTATTTAGACATTCCTCCGACGAGTTTTGGTGCGTCACCAACCAAATCCATTCAAACTTACCTGACAATGAATGAAAGTGTTCCTGCGGCCATCTTTAATCTACAACACAACAAATTCATTGAAAAGTGAACAAAAATCAGGAAAATGACTTTACAAGTTCACAGCTAATTCGTTAATGCTTTACAAGAGACTTTCCGGAATTAAATATCTTTCGGTTTTCTTTTCTTAAAAGTAACATAACGTTGTTCCTGGCGACAACGTTCAGCCACAAAAACCACACCATTCATTAGTTTTTGCCTTGGACCATAAAATAAGGCTACAAGCTGTTTTTTGGTTAAGTTCAAAATTAAGTGAATCACATTAGGAGAAAAAAAGCAAAGTACTAAGTGATTGCAGAGTGCACACTTATTCCTCTTGAATGTTGGGATAATTGTTGTAGGATATTATGTTAGGGATAACATAATATACTGCTACAGAGATGTTAAGTGCCTATTACTATTATTCTACCAAAATAAGAATTTGTTTGTGGTGCCAGTGTTGTAGTCCTAGATTATCAAATTAATTAATGTTATGCTGTAATTGTATTGACGAAGTTACAAAAAGTATTTAAATATTAACCAGAGTTTTATTTCTTTTATTTTACTTACAAATATATATATATATATATATATATTCTGGGTATATTCACTTATTCATATGAATAATAATAGTAATAGTGATAAAAATAATAATGTGTCAAATCAGGACCACATTGATAGAAGATTTTACAGTGTACGTAAAATACTGATGTATTTATATGTATATTTTCCATATATGTATTGTATCCTGTATAAACTTTAATTTAATAAATATAATAAAANATAATTCCTTTTAACGTTTTCTATATGGTCTTTACA
>RDPX01000022.1:1366728-1400287 GCA_003991215.1 Morbakka virulenta
GGAAGAATTTCATGGTGGATTCCCTTCTTGATACCATTAAGAAATTTAGGGAGAATTTCAAAGCAATTGACGCTCGGAAAATCGAACCTGAAGCTCCAAGGTTACAGTGTGCAGTAATTACCAAGCCTCAGCTCCTTCACAGGGCAGGGAAAATAAATATTTCGTCAATCCTCAAATAAATAATTGAAAACAATAGTGCTGAAAACCCTTTTCAATCATCTTAAGAAAATTAGCAGACATAAATTATTGGTTAAACCATTTTCCCCAGTATGAATACGTTGACCTTTATTGAAATCATCATCATCAAATACGCCTTCCGTCGTTTATGGACATTGCGCTAAAATCCAATATTTATTGGACTTTTATTTAGACATTCCTCCGACGAGTTTTGGTGCGTCACCAACCAAATCCATTCAAACTTACCTGACAATGAATGAAAGTGTTCCTGCGGCCATCTTTAATCTACAACACAACAAATTCATTGAAAAGTGAACAAAAATCAGGAAAATGACTTTACAAGTTCACAGCTAATTCGTTAATGCTTTACAAGAGACTTTCCGGAATTAAATATCTTTCGGTTTTCTTTTCTTAAAAGTAACATAACGTTGTTCCTGGCGACAACGTTCAGCCACAAAAACCACACCATTCATTAGTTTTTGCCTTGGACCATAAAATAAGGCTACAAGCTGTTTTTTGGTTAAGTTCAAAATTAAGTGAATCACATTAGGAGAAAAAAAGCAAAGTACTAAGTGATTGCAGAGTGCACACTTATTCCTCTTGAATGTTGGGATAATTGTTGTAGGATATTATGTTAGGGATAACATAATATACTGCTACAGAGATGTTAAGTGCCTATTACTATTATTCTACCAAAATAAGAATTTGTTTGTGGTGCCAGTGTTGTAGTCCTAGATTATCAAATTAATTAATGTTATGCTGTAATTGTATTGACGAAGTTACAAAAAGTATTTAAATATTAACCAGAGTTTTATTTCTTTTATTTTACTTACAAATATATATATATATATATATATATATCTGGGTATATTCACTTATTCATATGAATAATAATAGTAATAGTGATAAAAATAATAATGTGTCAAATCAGGACCACATTGATAGAAGATTTTACAGTGTACGTAAAATACTGATGTATTTATATGTATATTTTCCATATATGTATTGTATCCTGTATAAACATTAATTTAATAAAAATAATAATAATAATTCATCTTCACGTATTCAGCATGGTAGGTACGCTAACAAGACATTTGTAATTTTTTAACAGATAAATATTTGAACAATACAGAGTGGCATTTGGTCAGTGTTCCAATTAAAAGGAATGAAATAGTATACTACTGCTGTCCACAGCCATATTATGATGTCACCTTTACATTGATTATACGAAGAAGGTCACTGTTTTATTTAACAAATCTGATTTTTCCTATGGTGGTAATCATAATGTTGACAATTATGGCTTTTGTGCTTCCAGCAGAATCAGGTAAGTACTATTTAACTAAATAGATGTTTTTCTAAGCGTTTATTGTCCCTTTTCCTTGGTCTATTTTCTCTTTGTTTTTTTTTGTGTGTAGTTCCCGAAGTCTTTATGTTCTTAGAACTTCAGGTAATTTTTTTCTTTGCACTCTCTTTTGGTGTCTAAACCAGTTTAGTTTTATTTGTTTTCTAGTCAGAATCATCAAAATGTGCTCAAATCATGGATGTGGTTTGCTAAACACCGCTTCCCAATTGGAAGCATTTCGTCTCTTTTTTCTTAATTGGTATCTTTCATATTTTTCGTGAAAGGAGTACAAACAATTTCAATATAGCGAACAAAATGTTCTATTGTAGTATCACAATCACATCTCAACAGACGCGCCAGATTCTTGCGTTTTATAAAGGGTTGAATTTTTGGCAGGTTTTGCAGCTCACTTTACGATGTGAACTTTCTATTCATTAGAGAACTCTCATTTATATGCCAACTGTCAGTGCATTTCAGTAATAAAGTCATTTGAAGGGTTTGAATCAATTCTCTGAAAGAAATATACTCTTGCATTTTCGACGGCAATTTTATCTCTTCTGAATCTTCTCAAACTTGTTTTCTCCCAAAGTAATAACAAATTTTCTATCTTTTTTACAAAATATTGATTGTATTAAAAAAAGAACATTGCAAACAAACAAAAAAGAATTGTCTTAAGAAATTAAAATTTTCTGAAAGTTGAAATACAACATCTATAAATAAGTCGTGTCATTTCTTTCAATACTATTACTAACGAAAAAGATAGAAGTGATATACATGTTGAAATAGCTCGTTTGTTTTCGTGTCTCGGCTCCAGCGTCTCTCTACCCAGTAGCGGGGACATGTATTGCCGATGGTGTGGGCCCCTCTAAATCAGCGAAGTTGTAATTTGGGTCGTCTGGACATTGCAGGATGTGGTCCATAGTCCATATTGTGATAAAACGTAAGGATACATGAAAAGTTTGTTGTGCAGTCATCAAAGACAGAGAATTGCTGCCAAATAAAGCATGATAATAATGATAACGCTTTTTTGTTATGCTGTTTTCAAGTGAACACTACCAAGCAAAAACTTATTCAAAAATCCTGAAACTTATACAAAAGTAGTCTTTAAAAATTACTGAAAAGGAAGAATTTGATTAGAATGCTGGTATGTTGTTTTTTAACTTCAATGATAACATGATATTATTTTATTTCTCCTTCTTTCAGGTGAAAGAGTATCCCTTGCAATAACACTGCTCCTCTCAATGACAGTATTTATGCTTGTAGTAGCTGACATTATTCCACCAACTAGTGAAGTCATCCCACTCGTCGGAGTTTTCTTTAGTTCTGCTATGATAGAAATGGTGATCATGATTTTTGTACTTTGTTATACCTTACGCCTGTATCACAAAGGTTCTTCTGACGCTCCCATGCCACACTGGATGCGAAGATATCTCCTAAATTGGCTGTCTTACAAACTGTGGGTAAGGAAAACAGACCAGTCTACCAGAACAAAAAATGGAAGCCGTGGAACGCAATATGTACAACAGCCATATTCAACACACAACACACCGGAACGGACGTATGTTAGAGGTTCAGAAACAAGAGAAATGTGGGTCCAAAAAGCTGCAGCGTATGCCGGAATGACAGAGCATAAGAAAATGGACAGTGCTAAATGCCATGGTCAACTACCCTCTCGAGGAAATGACAATTACAATGGAGCGATTCAAATGTACAAATTACCTGCAAACAACAATACCTGTAAGTGCCATTGCGAAACAATGAAACACCTTAATGTTATTACAGAACGAATCAATAGTGATCAAGAAGAGCAGCAACATAAGGAAGAATGGAGAATCGTGGCCAAGACTGTTGATCAGTGTCTTCTAATACTCTTTGTATTTGTTGTATTCTTGACCACATTTATATGTTTCTCGCAGGCTCCATCATATGTCCCATGATGACTAATTGCAGCAGAGTGCCTGACCTAGATGCGCCAATCCTCATCGTTATCAGAAGATCCACAGATAGCCTACTATCATTTTATGATTATGTTATGGATAATTGTTGATAACAGAATTTGACTGAATGCTTTTTTACTGCAGGTTTTGTATTTAGAAAAATGCTGGACAATTTATTGCTGTGTGACAAAACATTGGATGTACTATTGTTATTTTCTAGCATTGGACTCCAAGCAGTATTGCTGTAAAAGATGTAGCAATTACATGTATAGGATCAATAGAATTGATTCCTCTCACTCCTTAAACATTTGTCTTCTGGTCACATATAATGCATAATATGCAATAATATTCTTGATTGGAGGCAGGAAAATTTTCCATTCAGAACTTATTACAAATTCTTGCAGCTATGTTAGAAGGGGAGAGAGGAAAGTTTGAATTTGGCCGTTTTATTCGCATTAAATTGAAATTAACAAATGTCAGATATTTTTTTTCACACAAATAGAATTTTTAGTTCATATAAGCCAAATTCTCACAATTGACCCGATTCTTGTTTGTTTTTCCTTATTTTTCGAATTTTTACATTTTTGTCATTCTGAATTTTGTATTTCCTACCGTGCACTTTCTTTATTCCTTCATCAGATGTAAATTCAAGATGCAATTATCCATGTTGAATAATTGATGTCTTGATAATTAGAAAATTGGATGTCTTGATCTGTTCTATTCTCTTGCCTTACTATTTGATCTTCAGTTCTTCTTTTTAATTTAATCGCACACACAACTGATGTTATACGCTAAAATTCCAAATAGTTCTTTCTTTTGTTAATAAAAAAGACTTTTTTATTTTAAGCTAGTAAATTATTAGCACCAGAAAAAATTAGCTAAAGATGCCACGAGTCTAAAAGCAGCAGTTTGTTACACGACTAAATTCCTTAATTTTCTATTACTCTATTGCTATCCTTTAATACGTTGTAATAAACAAATTTGGATTCTCAATAAAAACTTGTTTTTAACATTTTCTATACTGTTCTTTAAATACATCATTTAATAGCTGATTTAAAACACTATCTTAGGTTAAGTCAGATTATGAAGTGGAATAACAACCAGCAGTAATAGCATTACCATGTTCTATATTGTTGTTTAGATACATCATTTAATAACTGATTTTTAACACTATCTTAGTTTAAGTCAAATTATGAAGTGGAATAACAACTAGCAGTAATAACATTAGATATATTTTGTATGTGTGCTTAAAAATATTGGTTAAGGGCCATTTAGCTGTACTTCAAAGGATGTGAGAACAGTAACTATGCCGTTTGTTACAGCAATACTGTAGTAAACTTCCTACAACGTCGTTTTATCGCCTGTCAATTTCTTTCTCCTAAGACCTGAAAAGAAAAATTTCTGTAATTATATATACATATATATATATTTATATTTGGAATTAAAATATGTTTAAAAGTACACAACTGTCAATTTTACACTAACGCGATTGTCAAATATACAAGAATTTACAGTGAGCTGTGTTATATACAAGGTGAAACGTTTTATTCCTATGGAAAAATATATACAAGCCAAAGACAATTAAGATAATTAGAGAAACTAAAACAAAAGGAGTGACTGGATAATTTGTCCGGTGGGATAGTTTTAAAGTAATCGAGATAAAATTTGTTACTATGACGACGTTTTGATATTTGTTCAAAATGTCGTGATAGTAATTATCATAATGAAAAACCTTGCACCTGAAACTGACAGTTATGTACTTTTAAACGTACTTTAATTCGAATATGTAACTTTGCTCTGCGAATCTTTGTATTGAGCACTGTCTTTGGCATTATTCAATGAAGGTATTTATTTATATACTTATATATAGAAATTTCGTATTCATAATTAATAGTCTTAGTGTAGTCAATATATTTGTGGGTGATTTAAGGTCTTTCAACAAATTTTAGTCTTTTCCCCAATAAACAAAACTGATCTCTTAATGTTCCAATGTACTATGATTATGATCTCTTTTCTGATCTCTTCCCAACAGACAAAACTGATCTCTTAATGTTCCAATGTACTATGACTATGATCTCTTCTCTGATCTCTTCACAACAGACAAAACTGATCTCTTAATTTTCCAATGTACTATGACTATGATCTCTTCTCTGATCTCTTCCCAACATACAAAACTGATCTCTTAATGTTCCAATGTACTATGATTATGATCTCTTTTCTGATCTCTTCCCAACAGACAAAACTGATCTCTTAATGTTCCAATGTACTATGACTATGATCTCTTCTCTGATCTCTTCACAACAGACAAAACTGATCTCTTAATTTTCCAATGTACTATGACTATGATCTCTTCTCTGATCTCTTCCCAACATACAAAACTGATCTCTTAATGTTCCAATGTACTATGATTATGATCTCTTTTCTGATCTCTTCCCAACAGACAAAACTGATCTCTTAATGTTCCAATGTACTATGACTATGATCTCTTCTCTGATCTCTTCACAACAGACAAAACTGATCTCTTAATTTTCCAATGTACTATGACTATGATCTCTTCTCTGATCTCTTCCCAACATACAAAACTGATCTCTTAATGTTCCAATGTACTATGATTATGATCTCTTTTCTGATCTCTTCCCAACAGACAAAACTGATCTCTTAATGTTCCAATGTACTATGACTATGATCTCTTCTCTGATCTCTTCACAACAGACAAAACTGATCTCTTAATTTTCCAATGTACTATGACTATGATCTCTTCTCTGATCTCTTCACAAAATACAAAACTGATCTCTTAATGTTCCAATGTACTATGATTATGATCTCTTTTCTGATCTCTTCCCAACAGACAAAACTGATCTCTTAATGTTCCAATGTACTATGATTATGATCTCTTTTCTGATCTCTTCCCGACAGACAAAACTAATATCTTAATTTTCTTTCTACTTGGAATTATGGGTAAAAAGACAGCAATTATATTCTAAAAAATTTTAGATGAAAATATACTCAATAGATTATTGATATTGGGATTATTTTTGTACCTCGGTTAGCTACTATCACAAAATTTGCAATGCTGTCTCGATCAACTTTCTCTCTTTTCTTTTTGTGTGACGTCATCAGTTATGAGATATCGACATGCGTATATCTTTCCCATTATTATACTGGAAACGTGGCTCCTCCCAGTAACCAAGGACAGATTGTTTAAGTAACCACATACCGGTAATAACTTTTATCCAAGTCAAACTAATCAAAGTTTCGACCACGAAGAAGGAGCCAATATTAGAATTTACCCAGATTTAATTAAGGGTCACTTCAGTCGCAGTAAAAAGTCTTATAAGAAATAATGTTTACTGTAGTACGTAACCTAGACTGAATTTTTGAGGAAGCTGCCTTTGTGGCTCCTAACAACACGTCTAAAAAACTACATTGTTTGACTTAGTAGACCAGAGGAAGGTAGTAAAAGCAAAAAAAGAGCAAGAGCCTCAGTCACTCAGGTATATCCCTTATGTCAAGGAAGCTAGTAAATTATAACAAATTTAAGTGTGACTGAAGAGGCCGTGAATCAGCTATATTTTACATATACTGAATAAGGAAAGAATGTGAACAGCATTTTGTATGAAGCCAAAAGACGGAAACAGTTGAATAGAGCCACAGCAAATATTGATGCGACAAAAGAAGATTTATTTTCATCCCTTTTAAGATAATTGTGAGAAAAAAATAAAAATGTAGAAGTCATTGGAGACGACCAGTCCAATAAGTTGAAATTTCAACATCACATTGAAATAGCTTTTTCTGAAAGTTTTTTTCTTTTTCTTTTTCTTTTTCTTTTTCTTTTTCTTTTTCTTCTTCTTCTTCTTCTTCTTCTTCTACTTCTTCTTTAATTTTCGGCTTATCCAGTTAGGGGTCACCACAGCGGATCAGTCTCCTTCATTCCCCACAGTCTGCTGCGTCCTCTTTCCGTACTCCTACTGCTTTCATTTTCTCTGTTATCACATCAATGTATCTTCTTTTAGGTGTTCCATGCTTTATTTGTCTAGGTGCTTGTGTTTTGGGCATCATTTTGTAAACCCTCCGAGTCAGACAATAAAGGAAGGCCAATACGTTCCACATACGCTGTCTTTGCCGCATCCTATACATCACCTTGGAGAGTATAGTTACTAACGATAGCATAATGGAGAGAGCTGAAATACAAAGCACCTACACACTGATGAAGTAGCAACAGGCCCAATTTTCGATTCAAATATACCTGCAAAAGGGGGTTTGGAGCCTTCATGTAAACCCCAACATATGAGAAGCTGTAGCCTTACCCTAAACAGTCTTGTGACGTATTGTCAAAATAGATTCTTCCAGTTTTGAAGGGACTCTCACACCAGCAAGCTAAGTCAGATAGTCAAAGGAGAAAAGCTTGAAACCAGACTGACTGACCAGCAACAGGCTTCGCCTGCATCCAATGGAACAATAATTACCATTTTGATTTTTATACCAATATCCAATGCTACTTCAAAATCAGCTCCAAGAGCGTGACTTCATAGTCTCTTGAGACTGAAGGATGCCTGTCAATCGTATTATTGTGCTCTGTAAGAAAGTATCAATGATAGTTCCTGTACCTAACAAGAGAAAAATCACAAGGAAACGCTATGATCTAGTATCTAAATTTTTTAGCACTATTGTCAATAGTATAATGAAAGCATTAGCATTATCATCAACAATTGTTGATTAGTTGTAAATATTGTTTATTACTAAGAATAAAAGAAAATAGAAAGTANTTTTGATTTTTATACCAATATCCAATGCTACTTCAAAATCAGCTCCAAGAGCGTGACTTCATAGTCTCTTGAGACTGAAGGATGCCTGTCAATCGTATTATTGTGCTCTGTAAGAAAGTATCAATGATAGTTCCTGTACCTAACAAGAGAAAAATCACAAGGAAACGCTATGATCTAGTATCTAAATTTTTTAGCACTATTGTCAATAGTATAATGAAAGCATTAGCATTATCATCAACAATTGTTGATTATAGTAAATAGATCAATGATCAAGAAATAGATATTAACGACATTTTGTGACCAATCAGATTGATTTTAACATGATTGTAAGTTTTTGGCTTTAAAACGCTTCCTTCACGTTAATTTGTGGCTGAATAAGTTCTTACCAAATAGCTCGTAGGGTTAATCCAGATTGTTTACTCCGGGTAGTAGCAGCCATTTTTCGATGTAATTCATCGTAACTTCTTCAAGACTCCCACATGATCTTAGGTGTGCCAACAGGTTAAAATGGTTTCTTGTGATCTTTGAAGCGACTATATATGTGGTCGGAAGTCCAACCTGCAAAGCACGATTCACATCGTTGATACGTTATGCGATCAACTGCTCCACTTCTCACTTTATGGTCAACTTTTGGCTTAAGGCAGTGTAGTACAGTTTTTAATTTACGTAGTGTAAGAAATGGATTCAATGGTGCTACACATTTCACAAAAGATCTACAATAGTCCTCTGTTATTCTTCCTCGGTGCTGAATAAAAATCATCTTTTTTGAATTTTGTCCTCTTATGATTACGTCTAGTTCTAGGCTCTGGTGTAACACTGGCTATAATTTTTGTGGTCGTTTGGTCAATTATGGGGCTGTAGAATGGAGTGGGAAAGGTACTGGCTCATTTCGAGAATCTTCTCTGCTCCAGATAGGTTTTGGTGGAATTTTACGTAAATTAAAACTCTAAAGAAAGGATAGATAAGTAAGTTGTTATTTCCCAATTTTAGCTACTATTTCCGAACGTTTGTCTCCTCAAATATGGCTTCTTTTAGTCTTTTCTATAGATATTTTCATGTAAATTGTTTTGATGAGCTTTCCTACCTGGTTCCAGCTCATTGTATTATATCCTGTCTGAATTGTTTCTCCTAATGATTTTATCCTTATTCAGTTGTTGTTTCTCATAGTAATAATTTTTCTGTTAATCTAGATTTTACCATAGATGCCTAGATTATGGAAACTTTATCTCAGCGCTTTCAGCTATCATAAGATTTAGTTGTTTTTATGTTTATCGACATCTCTCATGACTTGGTTTGACCTTTTTTTGTTTTCTGGCTTTAATATCTGTGTGGTTTTTATCCATTAAAGGATCATCAAGGACGGACAGCTAATGTGTAATTAAAAGTAGACATTTGGATTGATACATATTACCTTCTTATAAAAAAATTTAAAAACATTTGATGTTAGCAGAATTTCAATAATAATTTGTAATTTTACTAGCAATATCAGACAAAAATTTTTCCCTTTATAATGGAAGACAAAGCATTAAAACAAGTTGTTGTTGTTGGGGAAGGCCAAATGTTACTGATCAGAAGAATACTTTTGGAATTGTGAGTGAACCCATGAATACATAACTCGTGGTTTCAATGGAAGCTTTCGAGCACCAAAAGTAACTTGGAAGTAAACAACTTTATGTAATCAATAAAAGCTTTTTTGACCTTCAATTATGTTTCAGTTGTGTGAAAATTAACTTTAATTTTATTTAGTGTTAATTACAACGTGCTCAATGATCTGCCTATTGAATACAATTAGTGAAACAAAGTTTTCTAGTGCTTCCTTCTCATTTTTAAGAAAATTAGAGAAAACTGTGCGTTAATGAAAAAAAGCTTAAAAGCGAGACACCGAAAATTAAAAGAAAGTGCTGGTACAATACAGCTGTGAAGAATAATATTATTTATTATAGTAATACAAAATACTACCGGCATTTGCAACTAAAGATAGAATAATGATCAACTAAAGCAAAGCATTCTGTGATTTAATAACTCATTTTATTTTGGTAGATTTTGTATAGTTATACTTTTGCGCCAAAATTTTATTCATCGGTACAGTTTCTATAATGATGTTGCCTGCACTGGGCTTCATCTAAATCTACTATTACATTTGTTTTATATGCTGGTCAGCATATAAGACAAATGTAAATCTGAGAAAAGCTCTGACAAGAGCAATCATTTAGCCTTGGGAAAAAAAATTTAGGACTACGCCCTATGGGGATAGGTGCAATTTTGTTCCCAGGAAATTAACAGCACTTTACCATAAACCGTGAACTAAAGTAAAATAGCATTTGTTTACAAATACGATGGCTTGCCTGTTTCCTCAAACATTATTGTTCGTATCCTCTGTTCATGGAAGGGGTATCATAAGATGCCACCATATCACTTTAGTAGGATTTCACAGCCATTTGAAACAGCAAAGGGAAATATTTCAATGTAACATTTACAAATAATGAACAAGAAATTTTACGTTTACTGCCAGAGCTCTGAATAAGAAGCAATGAATTAACATAAATATTTTTATAAAATCTTCGTTTAAGGTATCATATAGAAGACAATGTATACAGTAAATATTTTTATTTTAAATACTTATTTTGGCTTATAAAGGACAATGCATGAATATAGAGCATCTGAAACCTGCTGTTTAGGCTTGTTGATAACAAAAAGCAGTATACAGACCAAAACATATTTACAGAGTCTAAAGCTAAGACTGTCTGATAAGAAACCCTTTGACTCTGTCAGCTGTTCAAAGTCACATATAACAAAAGGTAATGAATGAATGTTGTTGAAATATCATGAATGTATGAATCTGTTGTTGGAATTTCTAATAATAATGGGTTATGTGTACATAAAACGAGTGTCTACACAAGCTCCTATTCAGACTGACTGACAGTAGAAGCCAATGGATGGAAAAACATTATAGAAAATCTGGTTTCTGAGCTGTCAGTATAATAAAGATCAACAGATAGAAATGTGAGTATTTTCATATCACTTTTCTGGCCGACTGAAAATAAAACTGTATTTTTGAATACGTAACATATGAAATATTTAGATCAAGCTTTCCTGCTATCAGAAGGTAAACGCATAGTCAAGAAATAATTTTCATTAGTTTAATCTTAGGCTTTTAAGAAGATAAAATGAATGAAAAATATAGCTGGTAATTCTATCACGTATTAAGCTGTAATTACAATTTAGTCTGGAGGATCAGATTTTCAATTGTTAACAACTTTCATTCTTAGAGGATGACGAATAACAAGCCAATCACCTCTTAAACTTCTGAGCAATATCTTGATGGACATGCAGTATGCCTAGCCCACTAAATCTTGTTTTACCCATTATACTGCAAAGGTGTGAGTTAAGACGGCGAAGAGGAGAAATGGATTGTTCACAAAGAGTTGTTACTGCTAATGTGGCAAGGGTCTGCAATGATGTGTAAATTTTGCGAAAAGACGCCTTGTCTAGCCAGATTAAATGGTTATACTTCTTATGTGATTCTAAAATAAATACCCTACATTTTTAGCTCTGTGCTTACATAGAATAGCTCAGAATGGCCTTTGTTATACCTATCTAAAAATGCTCAAATTTCTTTTTCCAGTTTCCCTCAGAAATTACTTTTCCTGAAAAGGCATTAGTTAATTAAGTATGGCATGTTAACATCAGAAAAGCGATGTTGTATTTGAGATGTAAATTGATTTTCTTCTTCTTCTTTTGGCTGTACCCCGTAGTCAAAGGGTCGCCACAGGGAATTTTTAGTCTTTGAGGACTAGTTTCTTGATGTGCTTCCCCTGCAGTCACTTTTACGTCATATTGACCTTGATATTGTCCATCCATCTGTGTTTTGGCCTTCCTTTTTACCTCCTTCCTGGTATAGTCATTCTCGACACTCTTTTACCAACTTAGTTTGCTTTCCATGCTGTATTTCAGACGTAGCTTGATCGTTCTTTCAATTGCTTCCAGAGTGAATGGGGCTTAGAACGTTCGTTTTCGTCTTCTTTTGACCAGATTTTATGAACAGACATAGAGATGTACCACACAGACTAAATCATGTGTTGGTTGATGTCGAGAGGATCCTCAAATGTATTAGAACGGGTGAGATTGTGCGAAAAGAACATGAAATTTTACATCATAAACGATGTACCTTATCGGGCAAAAACTGTCTGGGAAAAAATGCGTCGGGGAAAAATTTCGTTACTTTGGAAAATTTTGTCACTTTTCCCAGACGAAATTTTTAAAATTCGTCATTTTTCCTCGACCAATAATTAACATTAAAAGGACACAAAGCAAGAAGTCTTTTATCAGTTCATATTAATATTACAACGAAGGTATAATATTGCTAACAGCTAATCTAAAACAATTATGTCATGGTCATTTGCATCACCATTATCGTTGTTTTTATCATTGACTTTAGTGTTTATATTAAAATCAGCATCCGAGTCACTCCCTTGTTCTTCATCATCTTCATCATTGTTATCTTCAACAAATCCAGTTTAGTTCCAATCATAAAGGCTCGTCACAAACCGATTCATCAAATGTAGTGTTAATTTATTGTCGCACGTGAACGTAAGTTGTACCGGTATTTCTAAGCCTCCTGATGATATGGGCGACGTTCTATAGGTCAAAGACTTGACATGACGAATAACCTTACTGCCTTCGGTCTTGATAAAGAAGTAAACATGTGATATTTCACGGGGGATATGACCTACAGTTATGAGGCTGTCGAAGAATCAATTCTTAATTATAATGGCACATGCATATGGGTCGACTTCCAATGAGAAGTTTGTTTCCATCTGGACGGTAACTTTTTCTCCCACTTTAGCATTTGTTCAAAGAGTATGTTTGTATACATGGTATACCCTTGAAGCAACAGTTGTAGTAAATGAATAAGCCATACTCTTTCTCCATTACGAAATACAAAAACAAAATCTTATAAAGCCTCCTGTCTTGTTCGTAAAAATATTTTTCTGATGTTTGAATTCGAATAAACAGAGAATTCGAAATTCGAATTTGAATCTGCCTTGTAGTTTGTAGTTTTTCTTTCAATTGATTTAATTTCACATTTGTTTACGTTAAGGAAAAAACAGTTTAACAGCAATGGCGAAAGTGAAAGATATTCCTATCTTTTTAAAGGGTCGGAAGGAGATTGATGCTCAAGCTATTGTTGCAAGTGCAACTGCTGATGTTTCACAATCAGAACTAATGATGGTTGAAAATGAGATAAAAAAATCAACACAAGTCAGGAAGCATTATAACAAAATTGTCCCAGAAACAATCAAAAGAGAAACTGTGAAATATGCACTACCACATGGAACCAAGGCAACAATTTAGCGATTCAATAAAGTTTATCCAAAGTACACTTTAGTTAGAACTACCATCAATGCCTGGAAATTCAAAATGAAGAAGGAAAAGGATGGGAATACAAATTTTAAAAAGAATGGGCGACCAAGCATAGTTTCAGACGATTTTATGAAAAAGATAAAGACCGTTATGATTTGGATAGGCTGCTGGAACTTCGATAAGCTGACGCATTGCATTGGCTTTCGGCAATGAAGGATGAAATAGTCCGACACTTTTAAAAGGAAATGGAGACCAAAGATTGGGCACGAAGAGTTATCAAGTCAATGAAATGGACAAAGAGGAAAGGCACCACTTGGAAAATAGAGCCAGCTAAACAATTTCTATTAGAAGAAAAATTAACTTTCCATAAGAAGATTTCTAGTGTAATTTTGGAACATGATATTCCTAAAGAAATAACCATCAACTCAGATCGAACACCACTGTCTTAAGTAACTCCTGGCAAATTCACTTTTGACATTAAAGGTGTGAAAACCGTTCCGATTAAAGGCATTGAAGACAAGCGACAGGTAACTGCAACTTTCACTGTTTCTTTTTCCGGAGAATTTCTTTTTATTCAATTGATATGTGAGGGGAAAACTAAAAGATGTTTACCTAAGTATACTTTCTCAGACAGTCCTGATGCAACATTTTCTGAAAACCACTGGTCTAACACTGAAAAGCCTCTCAGCTTTTTTAGCAAGATATTTTTCCTCATTTTGAAAAGGTTCGAGAATCCAACGGTTGCACAGATGATCAGATGTGTCTTGTTATAATGGACACTTTTTAAGGGGCAAGACAACGATGAAGTAGCTCAACTTTGTCGAGAAAACAATTGTGCCCTTATTATTGTTCCGCATAATCTAACAAATAAATTTCAGCCGCTTGATATCACTGTCAATAAGCCAGCTAAAACTTTTATAAAGGAAAAATGTAATAAGTGGTATGCTGAAAAAGTAACAAAACAACTCGATGAAGGTAAAGCACCAGCAGACAGAAGTTTCTTTAAATCTATCAGAAATCAAACCATTACATGCAAAATGGATCTATCAGATGTAAGAGTACTTACGAGGGCGCAGTAATTTGATTTTGAATGGCTTTAAATCAGCAAGTATCACAAGGGCGGTAGAAAAATCTAAAGTCTGAAAGAATTGAAAACCTGTTCCTTGCTTCTAGAAATGATAAGTACTTATTTGAAAGGGATTAAAGTTTTCGAATGCACAATTTCTTGTTGTATTTATAAAACGTATTTGATAGGTATCGTTTACTGGCTTTTAAAACTGTCCGATGTTTAAAGTCTTGAAATGTATATCTTTATCTGTTTATATCATTGTTGTTATTTTCTTTTCATTTCCTTACTTCGCCATGCGTCAGCCACACACGTGGCGCACGGCCAGAAAAGGCGGGAAAATGCTTGTAGGGAATCTTTTTTCATAATGGTAGCCATCAGGTATAAACAAAACACATTATACAAGCAAACCAAAAATATTTCGGGGAAAACTGCTGGTCGGGGAAAAAAATGTCGGGGAAAAATGCTGGTCGGGGAATTAAATATCGGGGAAAATTTCGTCACTTTTCCCCGATATTTTTTCCCCCGATAAGGTTTATAATCCTCGTGACGAAGCATATATTATTTGCAACTTTAGCAATTTCTTTTGTTTCTGTTGTTATTTTTTTAATTTCTTCGTTTGAAGACTCCAGAATATTTTACTTATAAATAGATGAAAATTTTGTAGTATTGATGAAGTAAAAATTTGAGTTAAGATGAAGAAAAGAAGTACTGACAAAGAATTGTAAAAGGAAATGTGTTACTTTATTATACGACTGATACGAGCCTTCCGTTATAGTTGATTATGTCAACATTGTGAGATCAGTCATATTGCCATCAGACTTCGTACAGTTTCTTTTTATTGGTGATTTACCAAGACATTCTTGCCTTAATAAGACACCTGGTCCAGGGAGCTAAACAACAGATCCGAAAAAGTTGTTTGAGACCAGTTAAGCATAGCAGCATTCCGTATATACCATTCAGCATTCCAAGTTGTGAAGAAAATTCTGCCTTACCAGAAATGCTTAAAGTATTTTATTGAGCAAGCAAATGCACAAAGTAATAATTTAGTAATATTGCTTAATGTACTGCTATATAAGCAATTTGTAATAACACTAAAGCTAAGAGAAACGTTTCTTCTGGTCAAGCTTCAGTCAAAGCATCCACAATCATCGTCACCGCAAATATGCGTCATCAATGTATCTTGTTAGGTTAGTGACAACAGGCATGTAACAAATGAAATGAATTGGAAGAAGCTTTATCTGTGCCCAACACTTGTTCTAGACAGGAGGAATTCATGCAGACGTTGCATATAACTAAAGGAAATTGTTTCCTCTACCTCTCGTACATGAGTTGATAACCAATTATTTTCACCATTAGTCAAAATTATGATGCACGGAAGCATAAGTATGTTTCAAAATCCACTTGTACTTCAAAATCCACTTGTACTTCAAAATCCACTTGTACTTCAAAATCCACTTGTACAAATGGTCAGCTGGTCAGCTAGTCAGCAAACAAAGAAGGTTTGATTGGAGAATGTTTGAATTTTGTCCTGGTAACTCAATACTTTTTTATGGGAATGGCAAGTCAATCCTTTTTCATGTAAAAGGCTTCAAGGAACGAGAACAAGTCTTTTTAAAAATGTCATGCATCATAGGTTTATCTTCTGGAAAAATGATTTGCAAGAAATGAAAAGCAGTGCCTCAGAAACCTCATTAACTGTTACAGTCATGCTTAAGGCACGCCAGTACATTTGCAAAAATTAATTGTTATACGTGGCATCTTACCAGTCCACTCTATATCAAATGAGAACATTTCTAAAACAGCTAGAAGCATACATAACTANTTCAAAATCCACTTGTACTTCAAAATCCACTTGTACTTCAAAATCCACTTGTACTTCAAAATCCACTTGTACTTCAAAATCCACTTGTACAAATGGTCAGCTGGTCAGCTAGTCAGCAAACAAAGAAGGTTTGATTGAAGAATGTTTGAATTTTGTCCTGGTAACTCAATACTTTTTTATGGGAATGGCAAGTCAATCCTTTTTCATGTAAAAGGCTTCAAGGAACGAGAACAAGTCTTTTTAAAAATGTCATGCATCATAGGTTTATCTTCTGGAAAAATGATTTGCAAGAAATGAAAAGCAGTGCCTCAGAAACCTCATTAACTGTTACAGTCATGCTTAAGGCACGCCAGTACATTTGCAAAAATTAATTGTTATACGTGGCATCTTACCAGTCCACTCTATATCAAATGAGAACATTTCTAAAACAGCTAGAAGCATACATAACTAACGATAGTGGTGTAAAAATACCAGTAATCTGACAATTTTGTTTATCGGTACGCGAACAAAACCTATAAGCAAGGCTGTTACTAACAATGTATATCAGCAGCTAATCACAAGAAGGCACATTGTTTTAAAGACATAATTTTTCATCAGTGTATTGCAGGTTAAGTGTTAGTGTTAATTTCTTTATATATTCCTGTTGTTTAGTAATGTAAATTGTTGTTTAATACAGGGTTTTACAATATCAGCAATGTCATTGAAAACAAGCCTAATATGCTTACAATATATGTGTAATAATAGTAATAATAATACTTATAGTAATATTAATAATGATAATAATCCTCATTCATAAAATACAGCTGAAGGTAGTCAATACTTTTACCTACCTTGGCTCAACCACGCTCAATAACACAAGCCTTTATACAAAAAAATACACCAGCCTCTCTCTCTCTCATACCAAGACTCACTAAAAGTGACTGAAGAACAAGGAATTAATAATTAACACCAAGATACGCATGTTTGAAACCTGCATAGTCTTAACCTTACTTTATATCAACCAATTCGAGATAAGGAAAACAAATTAACAGTTTCTATCTGCAGTGCCAAAGAAGAATGATGAGCCTTTCATAGGTCAAGTCGAAAACAACACTGTACTACATCGAGCTAGTATATTCTCTCCAGATCCTATGCAGGTTACCTTTGGTAGGTCACGTACACGACAATCAGAATCACAATGCACCGTCTCAAGAAGGAATAGATTTACCAACAAGATATAATTTTACATTACTAAATAACAGATAAAAATGTTATACATGCATGCTTTTTTAACATCTGTTACTGAAAAAAAAAGCTATGTCAGCCTCAGCCTACATCTTACATGACTTTAAACGATGCTGAATTCTCTTTTGCTAAAATTAGGTCTTTAGTCTGTTAACAAACGGCGAACAGGAAGGAATCCAAAACCATCTCTTTAGAAAACCCCTGCAGTTTTTTCTTCTTGTTAAAGTGACGATTTCCAGGAAGCAGTAAAATTTTAAATATTGTTTTTAGAAAAAAAAAATTCTTAGCTCAGTGTCTGGAGCTTTAATCGGTTCCTTTGACACAAGGAGTTTGAAGTTGTTAATGATTTTATTTGCAAAATTTCACTTCGAAGCTATCTATATAATTCTGTTTTGAGTTTAGAAAGTGAAATGACGTCACCTGTTTTCATAATACACACACACTGCTTAAGGAAAATACTGGTAATGTTAGAGCTTTTTCTTCAAATGCAAAGAGTGAAACGTGATTCACCATGGAACAAGCTTTTGGTGTACAACAGTCAGAATAAATGGCGACTTTTGATTGGCTTGAGCCTGTGAGTTGCAATGGCGCTGCTTTCTGACTGGAACAAGCAAACATTTAACTGAGGAAACAAGTTTGTCCTTTTCATATCAATGCTTGGAGTTCTATCTTCATGTTGTTTGAGTATAAATTTCGGATCGATAGAAAAGAGATGCCCACCTTCAGCTTTGTAGGCAATGGTATTTCTCTTTTTGGCACATGATGATCGTTCTCATTTTGGATTCTACAAGTATTTTTTCCTTATACTTCGCGAAACACCATTTTACGTCCTTCTATATTTAAATCCAAGACTGCTTTTAACAATTTTTCAAACAAAAAGTCCTACTCTTCGTTTTGTTACTTCTACGTTTTTATGTGACCACCTTTACTAAGTTTCCATCCATGGTACCTGTCGAAATCTTAACATCCTCTGCTTCCTTTTTAATGTTGGTAAAATGTTTTATGTTGCTGTACCTCTTTGGAGTAGGTTTTCTTTGTGTTTCTCTTGCCTTCTGGGTTTTTCATATCCTCTCCATCTAAATGTTTACACATCCCTTTATTTCTGTGTAAAAATATTGGCCAGATAAACTGTTCTGTAGGTTTATTGATTATCTTAGTCTCCCTTCTTTGGCTCTATTTTTGCTTCCGTAAAAGATTTTGTGCATTTGTTCTTATCCATTTGCAATGTGTTTTTGTTCTTTATTTTCTGTCTTGTATATATGACTTATATTTTCCCTCTGCTTCAAGGTTAGCAGGTTTATATATTTTAAAATTAGTCCGCTTCTTTTTACTTAGAGTTTTCAAAATATCCTGCGATATTCAGAACTTTGAGCTCACCTGAAGTACACAGAATGCTCCTTTCCTTGTTTTGTAGTAAGATCTCGTTTCTTATTACGTATCACACCCAATGAATTATCTGCGTCCCCTGTCATCTCACTACCTTGGAGCTGATTCTTTAGTTCTAGGTAGGACCCTTTTCTGTACTTGTTATTCGTGATGGGGTCTTTCTTTACTTAAGTTGCTTTTTCAACCAAGTACGTAAAATGCAAAGTTATGATCTGCTTCTGTCAGTGGCGGCTGGTTTATCTTTTTAAATGGGAAGATGCGGGGCAACCAGTAACATAAACATACAGCCCTCTTTTGGAAAGCAATGTTACTTTGACATACACTTTTGCAGCATTAGTAATGGAATTTTTGAAAAGTTTGTAATAGAGAATTGAAACTGAAGCAAAATCATTCAGTCACCTATTCAAAGTACACGAGGCATCCGGGAAAACATGAAAACGACGTTAATTAGCCGGTGTCAATTCGTGGACAAGTAATTAAGTTCAACTTTACACTTAATATTTTAAAGAATTTTGGAAAAATATAGGCTAAAAGAGAAAATAGGGAACGAAAAGCGAGAAGAAACAATACTTTTGTGCTTCTGTTGTCTGCAGCAAAAATATTTTGCTCTCCTTAAGATTCGGCGTAGAAACCACATCTCTATTGCTTGGAACTTCTTTTCTAGGGTTGTGTTATAGTGCATCTTTCAGTTCCAGATAAGCACGGGAATGAAGTAGTAATTGAGATCTCAGAGCTTGGTATCTGAGGAAGGAATCGGCTCCCAAGTTTGTTGTAGATTTGCTGGAATACCTCTTTTGCTGTGACAATTCATCTCCGTATTTACACCAAATATCTTTAATCTGAAGTCATACTACCAAGATGCTTAATTAATTCACCTGCTTTATATCTTCTCCATCTAATATTTGACATCTGAAATTCACATTCTTTTTGTTCACAACCATGCAGTAAGTCTTTCCGGGGTTGATACTGAGACCTCTTGCCTCACTTTCTTCTATTACTTTTTCCAGTTGTTGTCGCAGCTGGAGTGTCAGCTGTGAGCCTCGTGTCTTCAGCGTATCGCAAATTATAATTAATTGTAATTAATTATTCATGTTATATCCTTCAATCACAAAGCCGACTTTTTCGTCAATATTTCTCAAGATATTTTCACTATATACACTAAAAAGATCTGGTGACAAGACACAGCCTTGCCTAACTCCTCTTTGAATACTGCATTATTTTCCAATTTTCTTTTTCCACTCTCACACCTGCAGTTTCCTACCAGTATAAATTCCTTATGAGTCATACCTTTACTGTCTATGTCTAGATCTTGCAGCATCTTATCAGGCACTCGTGTTTCACTTCATCGAATGCCTTTAATAGTCAATGAAAAACAGGTTTATGTCACGCTGCATTTCTAAGCCTCGTTTTGTAGGCATTCTCATTACAAATAAATCATTTTTTCTACCTGAATCCTGGACAAAACCAAACTATTGCTTTCCTATCTCTTGTCCTATTGCATTCCTTGCTCTTGCCACATGACTCTCATAAGTACTTCAGTTATATGACTTGTTAAACTGATGGTTTTATGGAGCTCGCATTCGGTAGCGATATGTTTCTTGGGCAGAGTGGTGAAGGCAGAATTGGTCAAATCTGAGGGGATTTCTCCGCTGTAATACACACCACTGAGTAGTTCTGTGATCGTACAAAAACAACAAAAGCAGTAGTTTAAAACGACAAAACAATTAAAGTGTGAAGCCTGGATCGTGAGACAAACATTGACTGTCCTCCTTGTTAATGTCCATGTCAAGATTGCAAGTTCTATTTGACAGCAGTCACGAGAATCTTCCACTCCAATGCTAAAGAATTGGGATGACAGTTTCAGTTATATTTCAACCCTACGAAAGTCTGAAAATCGCTTTGCAAACTCGTTCCGCAGTCTTCCTCTTCCTGCATATTTTCCACAATCAAGATCAGGAACTCCTACTTCGTTGTCAACAGATAAATGCGTAAGGAGAGCTACATCCAACTGAACCTGAAAAAATCCAAATTTTCTCAAATGCACATATATACTTAAACAACCTGTTTACTTCACAATGTTTACTTGTCTGAAGTTTACTATCCATGAATGACCTGACCTCCTACCGTAGATTCTAGAACCTTTCAACACATTTCAACTCTATTCAGCCGACGTACAAAAAATGGGCTACATAACTTCAGGATGAATCCAGTACTTCTAAAAACGCTTTAAATTGCTCATAATCTAATCAACTTGGTCTTATGTTATTTACAGACTATATAATATATTCTATAATTTTTAAAAAGTTACAACCTTAGTGCATGTTTTCTTTCTTGCTATAATTAATTATAACAAGAAAGAAAAAATACATATAAAATATAAAAATACCTTTTTGTATTGACTAAACTGCTATAAAATGCTACATCGTCGTCATTCAGCGTTGTCACTCTTAATCGTTGTTTTGTTACCCAATTTACTAGGGTCAGCTTTACAATAAGGAAAAATCCATCATTATAAAGCCTTTGTTTTAATAGCTGCAAAATTATAAAGGTAAACACCTCCCAACTGTTTCAGGTCTCGTTTATGAGCCAACGATTGGAAAAAATTGACCAAAATAGCCTGAAACTGCTTTCAAGGCCTGGAACCTAGAGAAATGTGACGTGCGAGATAGACCAGCGTGGAGATCAGCATTACAGAAATGTATCTACCAAAAACGCGCTACCCGACAAGGAGAACGAGGTGAAAGGTGGGAAAGAAAAGAGAGAAAAGTCTGAAACTGATTTATTGCCCACAAATTGAAGTAAATCAAAAAGGATACTGAAGGAAAAGGTGACATATCAATTTTTTTCAGTTGTAACACATATCATATGAACGGACAAAATAAAAACACCAGTCGAAATGGTGTGAAACTTCTATATCGCACAAATACAAGTTTATCAACAAGAAAGTTGAAAGAATAGCTGACGTTATATTTGAAGTTAACTTTAACACCTTGCATACAACCCTTTGAGAATAAAAATATATTACCTGCAGTAAACACTAATCTCTGTGTATATGACGAAAATTTTATAGAAAAAGAAATAAAACATCAAAACAGAAGCTTGAAAACCCCCTTTGTTGTTTTGACAATTTGATGAAAAGTTCATAATTAAATAGGGTTTGTACAGAATTTATGTCACAACGAAAAACCAAAATCAGAAGAAACTTGCTTCATTTCAAATTTCAAGAGTTTGCCCAAAAGCTGCTTAGTGTGTACAAAAATATATTATATTATATTATATATTACATATTCATTCCACTCGACATCAAGTTTTTAACATAAAGCTAGTGTGGGTGTCTACGCTAAAAGGCTGTCTGAGGCTTTGTTGTCTCCTGCGAGTCGCCTGTTGCACAATCCTGCCTTACAGAGTCATGGAAGTCCAAAAAATAACATTTGGAGATACCGTCGGCTGAAGAGAATATATCATTTTCTTAATTTTCTTTAAAATTATTATAGCTGCTACATAACATTTCATTTTGATAATTCTTGATCATATTATACTGATCTATTCAAATGAAAGAATATATATCGTAACAAAAAGTATTTCTGCATTGTTGGTAATATAAAATTTTTTCTTCCCTTCTCTCAGGTAAAACTGAGAAACAGTTAAAGGGTGATGAAACGGTGTAGATTCTAGACGAGTACTATTCAGTGTAAGATTTCAAACACGTATAAATGCGTTGTGTGGAAGAATGAAGGATCTCTTCTGGTAACCCATGGTATCGCACCTTCTTGCCAACTATATTTACGGATATGATATCGTACTTTCAATTAGCAGGATATTTGTTTCAGTAGAGAAANTATAGCTGCTACATAACATTTCATTTTGATAATTCTTGATCATATTATACTGATCTATTCAAATGAAAGAATATATATCGTAACAAAAAGTATTTCTGCATTGTTGGTAATATAAAATTTTTTCTTCCCTTCTCTCAGGTAAAACTGAGAAACAGTTAAAGGGTGATGAAACGGTGTAGATTCTAGACGAGTACTATTCAGTGTAAGATTTCAAACACGTATAAATGCGTTGTGTGGAAGAATGAAGTATCTCTTCTGGTAACCCATGGTATCGCACCTTCTTGCCAACTATATTTACGGATATGATATCGTACTTTCAATTAATGTAGATCCAGATGTGCATAAATGAATATTCTCATCATACCAGTAAGATTAATCATCTGTTAGTAACACCTTTAATTGTACCCAGGTCTCTATCAATTACAAGTCTGGAAGAATGGGCAAGAGGCTGGACATAAGCTATGCATTTACAAAACAATAACACTACATGACATCCTTTTTCATTAAACAAATAACTGTATTTAAATGACGAACGCTCGAATTGTTTACCGACAAAAAACGATATGTTCAACAAAATGAAATACGGCTATTAAGGTAATAGATTATATCGGTGAGCTCAGTAAGATATCTGATATCGTTAGAGACGTATTTTATTAGACATTTGCAAGCACATAAGGCTATATTTTATCTTTATATGCTATGATATTGCAAACATAATTAAGCAACTGTGACAGTCCGAACATCCACGATGGTGCGAACATCAACGAAGGAGTAATGTTGTGTATATTTTAGGTTTATTTTTGAAAGAGAATCAGTTGTATTTATAAATGAGTAGATAAATATCATATTTATATTAATTCTACTAAATTGAGTGGCTGAAATGTATTGAGAAGTGTAAAAAGTTAGGCGTTTGGAATAACAACGTTGAGGGTGAAAAGGGGTAAAAATATAAAAAAAATTGAAGCCCGTTCATTGCGGACTGGAAAGTACAAGTACATATTTAGAGTTTTATTAAATAAAAGAATAATTATTTTACAATAATCTCACTGCTATTGGTGAAGTTTCAAAGACAAATGGTTTTACAGGAATGGCAACGCGTTTTACTGGTCTCTTCTTACCATACGAACATTTTATGCATATTTTCAAATTACAGAATATTTAATTTAAGTAAATCTCTCTATTGTTGTTAAGAAGAACATTTTTTCAAATTCTCTGTGGTTTAGCTACGGTTTGGGTCAAAAAGTAACAAGATCGTATAGCTCTTGTTGCTTGTACTCTGGTTTAACAATATTTTTGTCGGCCTTGGTTAACTAATTCTTGCAAGAATGTTAAATTATTTTGCTCAGGGCAAAACAGTAGTTACACTTGAAATTTCAGCATACACAATTGCGTTGATGTTTACAGCTAAAAACGTAATGAAAGTACAAGGAATTCTTTGTCACTTAAATAAAAGGTTGTCCTCTACTTTGGAATACAACGTCTGGAGTAAAAAGCGTTTATAAAAATTTAGTTCTCAACAATTTACTAATAAAAATGTTAACATGATTTGGAACTATCAACTATTTACTGATGTGTTTTATTTCACCATGCTTGTCTCCGGATATTGCTGAAAATTGTTTTTAGGGAACAAATGACGGAGCCTGAGAGAAACATACAAATGTTGTCAAAAACACAACAAATACAAATACAATCAGAAGACAACAATCCAATGTCTTGGCTACAATTCTCCATTCTTCCTTATGGCGGTGCTCGTCTTGGTGAGTATTCATTTTGTCTTTTATAAAGCTGAGAAGTTTTATAGTTTCAAAATATAACTTGGATTGATTGTTTTTTCCAGTTTGTATTTTATCCATCTGTTCCTCCTCCTGTGTAGCTTTCTTTAAATCCTCGACATCCGTAAGTTCCGGAGTGAGTTGTGTCACGTAGGGTGGATGCGCATAGCGAGCTCCAATTCTCCCATTTTTCTCAGTAACAGGTGGTCTTGATTTTCTTATCTGCAGTATAAACGATAACCAATTCAGAATGTATCTACGCATCCAATCTGGCATCGGACCATCGGAAGGCCCTTTGTGGTAGAATCGCAAAGTGTAGCAAAGCACTAAAATCATAATGACCATTTCTATCATTGCAGAACTGAAATAAATGCCAACGAGTGGGATGACGTCACTGGTTGGTGGGATATTGTCTGCAACAATTAGCATAAATACTGTCAAGGAGAGAAGGAGTGTTATAGCAAGCGATACTCTTTCACCTGGAAAGAAAATGAGATGTAACAATATTATTAAGCAATTAACTTGAAAATTAAAATGTTAAAAAAAAACACCATTCTCATAAAATTTTGCTTTTTCAGATATTCTCTCATTTATATTTTGAAATAATTAGAAATATGTTCAATCATTATTTTAGGACGTTACTATGGGTGGAGTGGGCATTAAACTGATAAGCAAGTCCAACTTGTAAATAACTCGAGATAGTTGGTAACATGGATTGTACTGCAAACTGCAATACTGCACATTTAAGCTTTGGAGTGAATTCACAGTGTGATACATTGTAAGAAAAAGAGAAAAGATTGAATTCTTGACATTAGGCAAGGATGTTGCGATAGTAACTGTGCCAGGGAAATCATGTCTAACTTACAGGAAAATGAAAAAATAAGTCGAGCAGTGGAGTCTGTTTGGGTTGACACTGGTTACACTGGTTAAAGTTACACCAAAGGGCAATTTGAAACAAACTGTGTATAAATTGTGTAAAATGCTGCTCGCGCTTTTTCATCGATCTTTTATGATTAAATTTTGTTTCTTTCCTTCTGCGCCTTACGTCAATCATTCTCTTCTTCCCAATGATGGAAAAAGAACAACTTTTTGGTTCCTAGGTCATAGTTTAAGTCGGTCAAGGAGCTCATTCTACATTAACCTTGTAGTGTCGAGAAATCTATCGAAACGATTTCTCGAATATTCTAGAACGAAAACATGTGCTATATCACATGAAAAAGAACACTGAGTCATAATATAAGAACTTACTAGTGTAAGAAAATTGCTAGAATACTACAGGACATTACATTATTTATTACATATTCAGACTAAATTCTGCTGACTATTGATCAAAGATCAAATCATTGCACCATATTTTCACACACTGAGCTTTTCATTTTGCTGACATATTCATTTTTATATTAGAAGGGCACTTTAAGATGGAATTTTAGATTGAGTTTAAATGAGAGATGAATTTTTGAAATATACTCGAACTGTAAATCTGATACTTTAACTATAAGAAGAAAAAACACTACTACGAAGTTATTGTCAGCTCATTGCTGGATCCACAAGAGAAACCTCATCAACACCTCAGGATTTCGTCACATGTGGTGACTGGATTTCTACCGTGACAAATAACACACAAAACCGCTCTAAACAACAAATTTTAGTGTAAGACCAAAAATTAACCATATCATTAGGTCTCTCATCGAATTGCACAGTGGATCCTTAAGCCCATCCAGAGGCTAACTTTAGTCCAGTACAGTTATTTTTACTCTTCTAACTCGTCGTCTGAAATGATTTCATTTCTTTTGTCCCAAATTCCACTTCCTTCACACGTGTTACGTATCAACGAGGAGAACTCAAGCTTGCGAGGAAAAAGAACACGATGTTTTCAATAAGACACCTGAACACGAGGTGTGTCTGTAATCCCGACTGTTACACAAGTGTTATACAAGATATTTCATGCATATTTATAAGTATTTACAATTTCTAAATATCAACTATGACATCACTTTTCTTGAATTGATTTTGCTTATCTAAGGTGGCCAGATGGCCTAAAACGTTGAGGTTACAACATATCAAACAATTACTTTGGACTTGGGACAGTGACATTCGTGTATGCTGCAATACGTAGTTATGCAACTACAATACTATTGTTTCTCTTTGCCCTAATCACAGCAATACACTTCAACACGCCTTACGCTAGGTGGCGTCGCACTTTGTTTGCAACTTTTCCATTAAGAATAAACAACAATAAAACATCTAGAGATACACATGCGACATTATGTATCTTTTAATTTTAGCGATGATGGGCATTGGCAGTCAAAGAAATATGCTTTATCCTCAATTTTTAAACACTACAAAGTAGTATTCCCAACATATACTTTTTATGCTAATTAAATTTTGAATAATGTTCTTAGTTGTCATAAGGTAACAACAAAATGTGACAAGAGCGCCAATGAATAATGACAAATATTAACAAAACAGGACAAGTGAGGACATGGATCAATAGACCAGGCAAAGATCAATATAGGAGAAAACCTTACGGCATTGTTTATAAAATAGGTCTGTATTGAAACACGCAAGTGTGATTTTTACATAATCACTTTTTTTATTACAGAGAAGAAAGAGAAAACAGGCCGATGTTTGGAATAGGAAAGAGGAAGAGACAGACAGAGAAGGTAGAGGGACTGACAAGAAAACGTAGCGATATCAACACTGGCTGTAAGCGGGAACGGTGAAACAATGTTTGTTCAAGTCATAAGTGTTAGAATTGACTAAATCAATTAATACATGTTGAATTTCTCAACACTTTGCATATAGAAAAGGGTCTCGTATAAGATTTAAAGCAATTTAAGCTTTAGGTCTGTAGACCAGTCATAAGAAGTCCCGCATTTCCGCCGTGTAGGTAAAAAACCTACTGGCAAACAGCTCTTTACACTACTTTAGAATTTTTTTCTGTAAAATCATGCAAAAAATCAGATATTGTGTATGGGGTTTTTTTCAAGCCAAAGCGTAAGACAGTTATAGAAAACCTGTAACTAATCCAGATAAAATGGTACGTACCGGATTCTGCTGGTAACACAAATGCCATTATTGTCAGCATTATTATTACTACCATTGGAAAAATAAGATTTGTGATGAAGAATAACGATCTTCTTTTTATAATTACTGTAAAAGTGACATCATAATATGGCTCCGGGCAGCAAAAATATATAACTTCATTTCTTTTAATAGGAACACTGTCCAAATGCCATTCTGAATTGTTTAAATATTTACCTGCAAACATAATAAACATTATAATTCATAAATAAATGAAGTATCTGCATAGATATAAATAATTATCTTAAACTACATCAAAATAACATCATAATAATGGCTATTTTGAGCTCAATGAATAGTATTCTCCTATGTCGTCAGGTGCCATTATATCCAAGGCTATTTTGCCCAATGCCATTTCACCCATTTTGTACTGAAGCCAATGCCATTTCACTCATTTCCTACTAAGCCATTTCCTACTATGTCACTTCATCTATCTTTTACTGAACACAATGCCATTTCACCCATTTCCTACTGAACCCAATGCCCTCTTGCACATTTTCCATTTCCTCCAGCTTTTTCCCATTTCACCCTTTCGCCCATGGATCCCCCATAGCTTTTGCTTTTTGCCTTATTTTAGACCCTTCTGTTACCTATTTTCCCCGCAGTTAACACCATAATGGCAAATAAATAAATAGATAAACAGATGCTTTGATAAATAGATTGATAATAAACAAATTGATTGATAGACACAGAGACAGGGAGACAGATGGATAGACATTTATAACCCAATAATCAATATAAGAAAAGAAATAGTATTACATAACAATTTCTTCTAAATGTCATCTTAATAAATGCCTTGTCTCTAATACAAATTTGTTTTATCTTTCTAAAGCTGAATGAATATCAAGACACCTTATCTCCCACGCTAGAATTAAAAGCTGCCTTTTTTTATTGTCTCCCTTCTTAATTTCTACGATTCATTTTCGCCTGCAGCCTCAGTAAGAAATAAAATTGATTAAAGTTATTTGTTTCCTTCACAGTCAAGAGTATTGACCCTGTAAAACAAACTGACTCATACTATGATAAAGATCCTATATCTGTGGCTTCCTTTGAGTCTATACAATCAAGATTTTTCACTTTTCTTAAATTCCCAATTCTGGGGATCACTTTGACCACTCCAACTTTCTCTTAGCCACATCTGTTATAGCACACACAGAGAGACGTGCTAATTTACTTATACATAAATTATATTTATTTGACACATATACTACACATAATACACACATATAATACACTCCTTTCTCTCCAGTACCTTTCGCAGGATGTGTGCTGTTCCTAGCAGAGCTGACTTTTGAATAGTTTCAAAAGATAAATTGACTCTGAGCATGGCCAGAAAGGATGTCAGTTGCTCTGTTATTGTCCCCAGTGCACCAATGATGATCGGCACAACAACTATCTTCACTTTCCACAGCCTGGAGATCTCTCGGGACAGCTCTTGGTACTCTTTTAGCTCTTTTCATCTTCCTTTGTCAGCGTTCTTACATCTACAGGGACGGAAATGTCAATAATGATGCACTCATTGAATTTTTTCCTTACCACAATGATGTCAGGCTTTCTTGCTTCTATTTCCTTATCGACGTAGACATTAAAGTCCCACAGAACCTTCACTTCTTCGTTTTCAACAACCTTTTCTGCTCCGTGGTCGTACCACGCCCTAGTGCGAGGTAGTTCGTGCAGCTTACAGAGGCTCCAATGCACTGTGCCTTGCAGCTTTGCCTTATGTTCAGTTTGGGCCAGTTTGCTGCATTCGCTGATGATAGGCGAAACAGTCTCTGGTCTTGCACATTCTACACAAAGCTGACTCTCTACTATCCTCGATTTCTGCTTTTCTATAGTTGGTATTTAATGCTTGGTGCTTGGTTACAACGAGTAAGCTCTCTGTCGGTCGCTTCAAACTCCCTCTCTCCACTGCCAACTTTTCTGAGCCGAAAATTCTTTCGTCTGTCTCACATGCTGTTCATGCATAACCTTGCTGCGCCATCCTTCTTTCCGTTTCTCTCTCTGTTTCTCCCTGAATATTTTCCTGTTATTTTCAATCTGCCTCCCGGTGTACTGCCAACCCTGTCACACTGGGCAGGCCACCTGTGGAGAACCAATAAGGAGCAGGTCTTCATCAAACAACTGGTTTAGATACGGAGTTACCAACACGTACTAGACAAGGAAGAGCGAAATGGAGTCGAGAAGACAACATTCAAGTAATGGAGTGCTACTTTCTGGCTAAAAGCGACCAGACTATGGGATACATGAAGAGAGTGCTTAGAATATGGAGAGAACAGGGTAAGGGTAAAACACAAGGGATAATAAACCAGCGAGGACGAAACGATTAGAAAGCAAGCTGAAAAGACAGAGACAAGGTCTATCTAGACTGAAGGAGAGCACCAGAGCAAAGAACAAGCCTCTGGTGCAAAAATATCAACTGAGTGAAAAGTCAGTTGAAGAGGTAAAAGATTTCAGGACGTATGTTAATAGCAGTATTTGTAAATATTGAAATACTTATCCTGTATAAAAAATGTTATAATAATAATAATAACAACGATAAAGAAGTGCTGAAGCAAAGTATCATTACAGTGACAGCTAAGATCAGACGATAAACTGATAGAACAACACAGTACAGACAGAACAAACTATTTGAGAAAGATCAGAAAAGATTCTATGAGATGCTCGAGGGAAAGGAACAGGCAGACACCCAGCCAGATACAGAGGAAGCTAAAATCTTTTTGGAATAACATCTGGAGAAATGCATTGAATCATCAACAGGACGCACGCTGGCTAAAGGAGATGAAGGAAGAGAATACCGGGATAGAAACCCAGGGAGAAGTTGAAATAACTATGGTTTAGAAAGCGTGCAAGGACATGTCACCATGGAAATCTCCTGGACCTGATGGTGTTCAAGGCTTTTTAATCAAGAGATTCACATCTCTTCATGCACGAATTGCAGAACAGTTGTGTGAAATAGTGAGGAGATCTAATGTACCATCATGGATGAGAAATGGCAGGACTGTACTCATCCCCAAGCATCCGGCGAAAGGCAATATACCATCCAATTTTTGCCCAATAACATACTTGCCTGTGATGTGGAAACTGTTGACATCAATAATTAGCGGCAAGATATATGAGCATCTGACTGAACAGGACCTGTTACCATTGGAGCAGAAGGCATACACTAGAGAAGGAAGAGAAACAGAGGAACAACTGATTATCGACAAGGCCGTGATGAAAGACAGTAAAGCGCGCTTGACCAATTTAGCGATGGGGTGGATCGACTACAAGAAAGCATATGATATGGTGCCTTACTCGTGGATTGAAGAATGCCTGTCGATGTACAAAATAGACTCAAAGATAAGAAAGTTCTTGATAAATAGTATGCAAACCTAGAGGACAGTTTTAGAATGCAAAGGAGAAGAGCTTGGAGAAGTTAAGATCAGTAGAGAAATATTTCAAGGTGACAGTCTCTCACCACTTCTCTTCGTAATAGCAATGATACCACTGACATCAATACTGAGGAAGACATCACATGGATATGTTTTTAAGAACAAGACAAAGATCAATCATCTCCTCTATATGGACGACCTAAAACTATTTGGCAAATCAAAGAAAGATGTTGAAACACTGATGAACACAGTACAGGTGTTTAGTGAAGACATTGGTATGCAGTTCGGAATAGACAAGTGTGCCACCTCTGTACACGTGAGGGGAAAGTTGGACATTCAGAACAATGACATCGTTCTGAGAAATCAGGAGAGTATATAATCACTCGATTCAAACAATTGCTACAAATATCTGGGACTGTTAGAGCTTGATAATTTAAGCACAAGAACATGAAAGGCAGAATAGAAGCAGAGTACTTAAGACTGCTACGTGATTAAGGTAATCAACACCTGGGCTATATCATTAGTGAGATATGGAGAAGGAATTATAGACTGGAACCAGCAGGAACTGGAGAACATGGACCGAAGAACGAGAAAGTTACTGCATGCCTATGGGACATTGCACCCAAGGGCGGATGTAGACCGCCTCTATGTGCGAAGAGAGGATGACGGGAGAAGCCTGATGAGCATCCTAGAAACAGTCAGGTACAAAGATAAGAGCCTGGTTACATCCGTAAATGGCAAGAGCACGAATAAAATGACAACAATACGGCCTTTCCTCCCGTTTACGCTGTTAGTTTTGTTTCTGTGCGCCGTGTTCATCATGATGAGTAGGGGTTGTCTTTCTGTCAGGGTTTGCTCCCTTAGCCTTTGCCTCTCACAAGAGCCTCCCTGCAAAGCAGCAGATGTAGTTTTTAGTCAGGGTCCTTTCCCTTAGCCTTTTGCTATCCGAGGCCTGCAAGGCAGCAGTAGGTATCGTAACCCTGATGGGGAAGGCTAAATGGGTGCTGTGCCTTGCCAAAGGGTAACCCACGACTTGCAGGGCAGAAGCGTCTATCCCCCTGAGGTCTCCATGACCTGCATACCCTTAATATTAATTAATTAATTATTATTATTATAAATTTACTATTATTATTATTATTATTATTATTATTTTCATTATTATTGAGTAGCGGTGCAATACCTGCCCACAAAGAACACAGGGGTAAAAACCCCAGCAAAACCATCCAACTCCCAGCCTGATAATGGTAAGCTGGATGCATACATCACACCCACGTGTGTGCAATATTGATTTAAATTGCAACAGCACATGACCTTGCAGGTGGGATCTGTTTACGTTTCCCAGTTTAGGTGATCCAACCTGCTTAAAATGGTCTCCGTAGCGAGGCTTCACCCAAGACCTCAGGACTAAGTAACAAGCGCGGACTCCGTACTCAGCTGGGATCCACCCTCAGGACATCTAGATATGATGCTTCCCCTACTACTCCCGTCCGATAATCAGAAATGAGTTATGTGTTAGCCCTTTCGGGACATATACAACTGATTAAGGTCATGCAGCTGACTGCAAAGTCCGCAGTTTGAGCGGGAATGTTTGATCTAACCCATTCATAATTATTTATAATAATAATAATTATTATTTGAGTTCAATTCACACCAAAATAGTTTTTGGTGGCCTTTTTTGTAGTTCAAGTGGCAACAAGCCTCCTTAGAGCGCCAAGACTTTCCTTATGACCCTGGCTGTGTTCAACAACACAGTGGTCTGCATGGTTTCAATCTTCGTTCGGATTCGGATGGTTTAAGCTATTTTTTAATGACTTTGCAACTGTTCCCAAAGCCCCGATGATTATTGGAATAAGTTACTTTCTCATTCCATAGAACTTTTAGTTCTCTAGCCAAATCTTGATATTTCTCTCTTTTTTCTCTTTCTTTCATTTCAGCTCTGTGATTTCCAGGTATCCACAATTTGACATGTTTTTTTTTCTTTTTCAACAATTATGAGGTCAGGCATTCTTGCCTCTTTATTATTATTATTATTATTATCGAGTGGTTACACACCATTTATTGGTGGTTGGGTGAAAAACCCGCATTCAGCGCCCAGCAACAAGCCAGGTAAGTTGAATGCAGGCACATGTACTGCAGCCATAAGAGTGAGAAAAATAGAAACCAAATCAAAATGGCAACATCACTTCAACCTTGCAAGTGCCACCCCACAACCAGTGAGGAAAGACACATTGCTCAAGCGGTTGTTGTTGTATGACAACAACTTATGACCACTGCACTCCCCAATCCTGGTCTGATAGCTAACAATACATGGCAAGATATCCTAGTACAAGTACTACGTCTAATATTGCAGCATTGAATTCAGACTGGATATTTGTTATTGCCCTGTTTGGTGACAAAAACAACAAT
>RDPX01000022.1:1410823-1479286 GCA_003991215.1 Morbakka virulenta
CTCTCTCTCTCTCTCTCTCTCTCTCTCGCTCTCTCTCTCTCACTCTCTCTCTCTCTCTCTCTCTCTCTCTCTCTCTCTCTCTCTCTCTCTCTCTCTCTCTCTCTCTCTCTCTCTCTCTCTCTCTCTCTCTCACGTTACTATGAAATTGAGCTTTTTTAGGGTATGTTCTTTGTAAATAATGCTAATTTGTTTTTCAGTGAAAGGAAGTGCCCTGCAGATGAGTTTACAAAACTTTACTAAGCGTCTTGCTACCTCTATTGGGTCTAATAACTATTAACATCGAAAATGAGTATAACAAGAGACGATATATAATGTATACAAGAAATATAATATTAACACAGTAACAGTTGTGTACTCCAACTTATATCTTCCTCAGAGTATCGCTTATCTGTGGGTCAATTCTGGGAAGATTCACGCAACGATTACTGTTTACTGATTACTTAATTGTTACTTCAAACTATGTGATGTGATCTTGATTCAGAACCACTACCATGAAACAATTTTAAATCTTCAGCCAATGTATTTTGATTTTAATGTTATTGTGTAATACTAATTTTTATTGTTATTCAATTCAATTCAGTAACTTTATTTCAGTCTCGACTATACATATATAATAATATATAATACAGGCGTCTATAAAAACATGATAAACACTAACTACACTAATACTATAACTTTTCTACATTAAGTGGACATATGACATCCTATACCAACTTAACCTTGTCTGTGATGAGTATTTTAAACGGGATGCAAGAGTAGATTTAACAATACTATTTTCTGACTTATCCAGTCGTTTCATAAAAAAATAAACAAGATTTCTGATACCTGACGTAGAGCATTGAACATCCAAAAAAGTACATAATAATCCTGTACTGTCAATTTTTGACAGACCAAGGAATTGTTTAAAAATATTGATAAGAATTTATTGTCTAATACTAAACCAATTGTTGTACCAAATCACACAATCTCTCCCAAAACTACAATATCTTTATTTTACCGACAATACTTTTTCAATTAGAAAGGAAAATCTGATTGAAATTAAAAGTGGACACCAAACAAAAAATATAAATCCATCATATTCTTTCAATAATATGGCAATAATGAAATTAAATTTAAAAAAAGGTTTACTTGCATTTTATTTTCTTATCTTCTTTGGCTCCTTCTATAGTTTTGTCTATCGTGAGGAAATGAAAAACAGAAAAGACAAGTCCTGGAAAATTCCACTTCATTCTGCTGCCTTTTCAGCCACAAGCATACACTATACTTTTACACACTGTATTTGTAAGATCTGATAAATACTCATGCATCACGCTTGCCAGGACTGAAGCTCAACCTGAAAATGGTTTTTGAAAAATCAGCAAACAAAGGCCTGTATTGATAAACTGAATCTGACAACACTTCGATATTGAATTATTTGTCAAGCAGGCAATATCAAGTTATCGCCACACATTCAAACTGCACACCAATCGCCAATTATTTCAATTTTTCAAATAACTGTCATTACAAAATAATTGAAGAAACTCTCTTACAATGAGTCGCCTAACAATACTTTGAGGGTAAAATAATAAAGGTTCTGTTGTGCAGTACAGAAATCGATGCACAATTATCCCTGTGGTTAAAAAAATGAAATAAAAGAAGATTAAATGTTTAGCCTAATAATACATGCATTCTTTATGAAGCAATTTCCTTTTAAAAATTTAACTACAGCAGGTTACACACCACTCTCTGTTGCATGAATAAAAATACATTCTGTTTCAAGTAAAGCGTGAAGTGTTTCCATATACCAAAGATAGGTTTTCATCATCGTCAAATTAACTTATGAAAACTCGGTGCAGATTTACTCTAGATGTAGAACGTATTATCTTGTATTGAATAAATAAATTTATATATAAATAAGCTGAATCAACTAAAAGGTAAAAAAACGTGTGCTACCTTGTTGTCTAGATAAAAATGCTTTCACACACATCGTAGGAAAATAGAGACGAGAAACAAAATGTGGACATACATAGCACTCTCTACTTTCTCCATTGTGGACCTCTTTAAAATGTTTAAGAGTCCTATATGATTACCACCATTCGACGGTTTGTCGGTGTGCCAATCATATCCAGCAAGACCAAAAAAACAAGGCTAAAGTGGCATAGGCATGTAATGAGGAGGAACCAGGAGAACCCAATAAAACAAGCGTGGCAGACAACAGTTCAGGGGAAAAGGAGCAGAGGCAGGCAGAAGCTGAAATGGAGAGATGTTGTAAAGGAGGACATGATTCAAGTTGGAGCTGATCCGGAGGACTACAAGGAGCGCGGAAAGTGGCGTATACTGTGTCGAGCGGTCGACCCGTCCTAGCGATGAAACAAGACCGCAAGAAGAAGAAGATCATTACCACCAGGACGTCTACAAATCATTAAATATATTGTCTTGTCAGCTTACCTTGACGTCAGTGTCATTGGTATGGCAATAAACAAGGCCACATTTCTGGGCGTGAAATTTGCTTTGCATTGTATCAGGTGTCCATTGCTGAAAACTCCAATAAATTGTTTGAAACGTTCTTTGAGAAACCAGCCTGATATTTTGGCTTGTATTAAACTGAATATCTATTATATCCGGGCAAACTTCTTTTCATTTTACCACATCTTACCATTAGTTCTGCTTTGACAAAAGTGCGCACATTTTGAAAAGTAAGAATGAGTTTTGTAAGAAAATTAAAAAGTAACATTTTCCCAAATGAAAGACTATATTAAATGAAGGAGAAAATTAACATTTATCTAAAAAAATTGCGATTTACAAATATTATAGATTTTTTTCTGTTTGTTCTTCGACTCTCGTGAAATCAGAGGTATGCATACTATGGTGAGAGGAAGCGCGTCAAAACACCACTATTAAAGTGTCCAAATTTCTTCCATTTCTTCAATTGTAAATGTAGAAATTTAGTCAAAGGCTGTAATTTCCTTCATACGACTTGGTTTATTCCGTTTTGGGGCAATTTTATCAAGTTTGGGTGGGGGTTTTTTTTTACTTTCTTATCATTTCCAATTGGTCACAGGTAGTATGTCTTGAACATAGCTATTTCCTGTCCGAATATGAAACTCCTACAGTATTCATCCTTTTCAAAAATCTCACTTCAAACTCTACCAACTTTCACTGAGCACTGCTTTTAGTCGAGTCTGTTAGAAAAACCAAAAAGTCTTTTGTTGGCTTTATGGCTGTTCTTGTAGCGAAAATAGTACATTGTTTCTTCAAGGCATATATGTACGTACTCTCAAGTATACCTTTTTCCATACTCTCTACGTTTCTTTGATAACGTAGTCGTTAAGCAAAGCCAGTTTTATTGCTTAGCTCTTCCACAACGATATATAAGTGTAATGGCACATTGTTCATGACGTTTTCGATGTCCCTTCAAATCTCTTTGGAACAACAACGGGAAAACGACACACATTTTTTAAANAAAACACCACTATTAAAGTGTCCAAATTTCTTCCATTTCTTCAATTGTAAATGTAGAAATTTAGTCAAAGGCTGTAATTTCCTTCATACAACTTGGTTTATTCCGTTTTGGGGCAATTTTATCAAGTTTGGGTGGGTTTTTTTTTTTACTTTCTTATCATTTCCAATTGGTCACAGGTAGTATGTCTTGAACATAGCTATTTCCTGTCCGAATATGAAACTCCTACAGTATTCATCCTTTTCAAAAATCTCACTTCAAACTCTACCAACTTTCACTGAGCACTGCTTTTAGTCGAGTCTGTAAGAAAAACCAAAAAGTCTTTTGTTGGCTTTATGGCTGTTCTTGTAGCGAAAATAGTACATTGTTTCTTTAAGGCATATATGTACGTACTCTCAAGTATACCTTTTTCGATACTCTCTACGTTTCTTTGATAACGTAGTCGTTAAGCAAAGCCAGTTTTATTGCTTAGCTCTTCCACAACAATATATAAGTGTAATGGCACATTGTTCATGACGTTTCCGATGTCCCTTCAAATCTCTTTGGAACAACAAGGGGAAAACGACACACATTTTTAAAAATTTGGAAGGAACCATACCATAATAAGAATGTCAACAATAGACTCAAATAATAGTCCTAAGCCATCAGTTAAAGAGCCATCAGATCTTTTAGGAGCAGGCAACAGTATTGACTGCAATATTGACTGCAGTCAGCTCTGGGTCTTTATCCTGTGGGTAGCAAAGGCATCGTGCTAATTTCAAATTAAGGGTGCCATTTGGGTGTTGTTGATTAGGTGCCTTTTGTGGAACTACCCGCTCAATAACATGAATCCAGGATCCTTTCATAGGAAAGACAACACTGGTCCCTTGATTTAAGAAAAATTAATTAAGTTCCTTAATGTGCTAATTTAGCTTTACCAGCCCATCACCGACCATCATCAAAAATCTCAATGCAAAAATTTTATTTTATGAAAATCAAAGAAAATCAAAGAATCTTTGATGTCTATGCAGGACACATGTCAAGTTTAATTCTTCAAAAAGTTATTCTTTTATAACGTTCCACCACCGAGAGCACAAAAGTGTTATTACCAAAAATATAATCATAAGACACATAGTGATAGCACTTTATTACAAAATATATAATTGAAATGTATAATTGAATATATTATCCTGTTTGAATATTTTGTTTAAAAAATTCCCTCTTGATAAATATTTCACGTAATCCTGTGGCAGTCTAAATCTCTCCAACTTTCTAAACTTACCCCCTAAACTTGATAATACCACGATGTTAAAATTGCCACATGTCTTGAAACCGCATTGTCTGAGCTAGCCAATTACATTTAATCTGAGCATGTACTTTAACCTCAGGAAACACCAATAGCCAACTGAGCATGGCAACCAACAATAATCTGGTCGATGATTTAAAGATCATCTGAAATATTACCTTTGAGCCAGAGTTCAGAATACTTCAATTTTGGGGGGAAGGGGGGTTAACGTCATTTTTTCCCAGTAATTCGGGCTCAGACGGTGCCCTTCATAGGAACTTGGATTTGGCAGTGAGGAATTTCTTAACCGGATTCCCTTCCTGACGCCAATAAATGGCCTTTTCTTTTGTGAAGTTCCAAAGTCGCCCGCTCGGGGAATCGAACCCGGAATTCTTGGTTACGGTGCAGTTGCAACTGACCATTATGCCACGGCTCCTCTTCAGCCATGATTACTTCAATATCTTCCAATTTTTGTGAAAAAAATTTGTCGTCTATGCTCAACATATAAGATCTGATAAATCCTTACCTAGAATGCACTTAGGAGCTTTTTAAGTGATGTGCTTCAATATAAGTTGTCATGACCTTAATATTTTTTTTATGTGCGTTAGGAAGTTCAAGTAAAGTTTCGACTTACGTATAAAAATAAAAATCGCACCTCTTTAGAAACAAACACTTACAACATAGAACAAGCAGGAAATACAAATGGGTATTGAAATGGAATGTTCCTATGGCATGTTTAAATGGGAACTGTGCAGTGAAACCTGTACATAGAAGACACTTCAAAGATTGGATACCTGTTTAATAACCGGCAGGATGACAGATAAACTGACTGTATATAAGTTACATGAAGCAGATGTTTAAGGAGTTTTTTTTCAAGGAAGAAGCGGTAGTTTGCAAATACTAATTTTAATTTATACATTTATTCACCTTCCATTTTTAACTTTTTAATTTTTAATTCTTCTTTTGAGGACATTGAATTCTTGTGTCCAAAATTCTGAATTCAAGAAGAATCACACGTCTACTGACAACATCATAATTCACTCATTAAGAAGCATTGCTGATAGCCATCGCTGCCAAAGAGAGAAAAACCAAAAACCAAAGATTTAAATAGAGCTATACCTTCAGATAAAAATCAAGAATAGACTAAAATCATAGTAAAATTTATCAGTTTATTAACCATTTTGAAATAAAGATTTTCCAATCCTCTAAAAATCAACAGAAAACTGATTTGATAGATAATAAGAAGTAATCATCAGAAAAAATTGGCAACAGCCAAAGGATCAAACATTGTATGCATTACAAACATTATCTTCCATTGCAATGAGAATTTAATGTGGCATTGCAGACATTTATGTATAACTAAAATATAAAACATAAAATTATCGAAGAAATACCTGAGTCTCTGATTACATCGATAAGGAATAAAAGTGTCTTCACTTGTGTTTTTCAATGATTCACGTAGAGTCAAATTTCTAACAGTAAAAATTAGTTAACAGGAAACGTTATCATTAAAAGATCAAATCCCTTAAAGCGTCTCAGGATGAAATTAACGAAAAAACATTTTTTTTCTGTTCTAAAAAAATGTGGCTTTTCCAAAATAGAGAGAGTGACTGAAAAAGCTCAAGAGGATGCAAAATAATTGCAAGATCTATTTCAACTTTTGATTTTGGAGAAGCAGTGACTTAATGGTTAGTGCAGTTGCACCATAACCAAGAGGTTCTGGATTCGGCTCCCCAAAGCGGGGTGAAAGAACTAGGAATTTAACAAAAATAAAAGACATTAGTTGTTGTCAGAAAGGGAATCCGGCCAAGAAATTTCCCACTGCCAAACACAAATCCCGTCTGAGCTCCAATAACTGGGGGAAAATAACGTTAACATAAAACAAATGCCAAAGACCACTGAAGAGTACTTATCATTTGACGGGCCTGTAGATGTGCATGGAAAAGCTCTTACCGGGATACAGGATGGTTGTCATGAAACATCAAGGTTGAGATGTACCAAAGATACAAAACGTGACAGAAAGAACAACCAGATGGACATTGATGATAAAGGGAGTGATGAAGAAGCAGAAGTGTTCTTGAAACTACTAGTACTCGAAAGTTAAGACTGCATTTATTCAACAGCTCAAGAAATGTAATCAAAGGGTAAATAAGTAAATAAACAAACAAAAAATTTAAACGTATAATATTTTTGTATTGATTTTATCTATAAACGATGCATAAAAGTTTTAAACTTAATATACTTTGTTTAATTGTTGTCTCTGAATCCGTGACAGTACGTTTTATTATCATAGCCATGGCAATGACTTATCAGACGTCCTCTCTGTAGCGTACATCTGTACAAAACCGACATCTCTTGTGGAATCGCCCTTGTCCGCCATGTGCATGTTCGACTGTAATTCCCATTATTGGACTATGTTGCTTTGATAACGGATTTATAAGATCTGTAGGATACGCTGTCTGTATGTGTTTTGCAAAAATAATAAATCATATACTACTTACATTTGAGTAAATCCAGAGTAACAAAAGTACTTTGTACTAGACATACATATGTTCCAAGCTAAGCGTCATGAAAAGTATCAAATAAACCTTGTTTAAATCAGCAACTGCACGTGGACATGTCATACAGGTTGAGTTTACAAGGATAGCATACAAACGTGTAAATCGCCTTTAAAATATTAACTTTAGAAAATGATGATTGACCTCTGAAAGCATTTTTGCACCCTAACCTCACAAGAAGGGGGTCAGAATGTCACAGGAACTTATTCCTATAAATAATTCCCTGGAAAACTGCTTAGTGTTTTGTTACCGCTAATTATTAAGATTAAGTTCTAGGTTACTTTCTTTAGGGAATCAATTTATAAGATGAATATACTTCTGGAAATATTCTCTGAAATATGTGCAAACCTCACGACGTGTTCACCACTTTATTGCGGTGTTCGTAAGGATTTCAATTGAAAATGACAAAAATTTTTATTCTTTAAGCTTAAGGTTTGCTGTTAAAATCGCTATCGTTCTTGAGCATTTAATCCCTCACTTCAGCTATTGCCACCAGTAATATAAAAAAGCTATAAAAACTGCTTCTCTTCGAAAATGGACTTTTCTGGAGTAAATAATATTAAGCAGCTGCCTCTAAAAAAACTGATGACAAATATTGGGTGGCATTACTTGATCATAACTGTACCCACTGTATCGGTATTTGGTGTTGTAGTTTGTGGAAATTTCTGCATTGCCTGGATAAATTTATTTTTGTATGGCAGGTCTCTATTTATACTAACCTACTTACACAACCTTTTTTTAACCCTGGAAGCCGCCTTAAAAGTAATATAAAAGTAACATAAGCAATGCTTAACACAGGACCACAAAGTAACATGACATGTTATTGATTGGTAAAAAATTCATTTTGATTTGTGGGTTTCCATCTATGTTGAAATGCCCACATGATATGTTTTTGTTACGGCGGCCATCTCCCTAAATAGGATAAACAATGCTCAGAGCAGTTTGTAATGTACACTAACACAATTTATTAGTATTGCCAGCTACTTAATGCAATTTACTTTTAGATTTTTGCCTTTTGTTTATGCTAACTTGCCTTTGTGAGCCCCTTTTTGGCCGCAGGAACCGCTCCGGAAATAATATCGAGAGATAATAGAGCCAATATTTTACGTGAGGCTCAAAGTAAAATGACACCATATTTCAGCTTTCTGTAATGTCTGGTGTGTTATTGATTTCGAACTACTACACAAGCAGACTTTAATATTTCATATATGGATATCCTTCCGGATTGATACCAAATGCTGCTGTTGCAACCACGACGATGTCGCATGAAGACAATTGATCAATGTCCCAACTCAAAATGCCCAACTGACAGGGGTGTAACCGAATGGAACTGGATGAAAGAAAAAGTTGGTGTTGCAGGCTCACAGGTCATCAGTGACGCTTTTCTTTCTGCAATAAATGATTTCACAGTTTGACGAGTTGGCGTTGTATATTGTTGGCAGCATAGTGAGGTATTGATCCTTTGTAGTGTCAGTCCTAAAATCGACTCATGTTGCGAGCTCTCTTCCGTTACAGAACAGGGACCACGTTGAAAAAAGCTATCACATACACCAAGCAAACATTGCCACTGTCCTGCAACTACAAGCCATTATCTGTTAATCCTATTTGAACTGGGCTTATAGTGTTTACTGTGTTGGCAGAGAGGTACCAAAACCGATTCTCAGTTGAAATTTGTAACTATAACTTTTAGCCTTTAAACTTTTAAATCTCTTATCTGTCTTTAATGAAACTTCAGGTTTAATGTTAATTATGAATTCTGCTAATAAGGTGAAACTTGGTTGAGCACATTATGTATCATTTTTCTAACAGAAAAAAATAATTTTATTCGTTATTTAAAGTTGCCATCGTTGGACTCGGGTGTGAATCTAAATTATTTGTTAAGGGTTGATCAGATTGGGGATCTGAGTTTCATATCATAACTTCATAAAATTTTGTCAGTCCAAACCCTTTGATGCTAGAAACGTCCTTTACCCTATCATGTTACGAAAATTTACCTCTACCTACAGGTGATGACGAATGAAATTCATCTCCTGCTGAACCTTACTTTTAATAAATGACATGCTTGGCTTGTGTACGTGGTGGATCTAAGTTTTAAAATGATTTTTTATTAGAAATATTGAAATCCACTAACTTTGAACAAGGAAAGAAATGGGCACAATGGTCTGATGTAAAATATTTCCAATTTAGCCTTTAAGAATAGTAATATACATGTAGAAAACATATACAAATACATGTTAATTTCACGTTCAATCCTCAAAAATGTAAATAAGAGAGAAAATGCTTTCAGTTCGACGTTCTATTCAACATGATGTACAAGAGAGGCGAAATATTCTCAGTCTGATTTTCAATGCAGTATATTTTACCAGGAAAGGTCAGACATTTTTAGCTCAATGCTCAATGCAGAATATATTCACAGGAGAGGCGAGATATTTTCAGCTCAATGTTCAATGGAATACATATGTCTAGACAGTTTATATTTACGGATAAAAATCAAATATAAAAGATATGAATTGCTTTTTTTATTCAATGATTGGATTAAGGGAATATATGAATGCCAAGCAAAGAGGCTTATCATTAAATTATCCTTACTCAAAATAATGTATCAGGCTTTTCTTAAAAGCAGGCCATCTTTTTATGAGAAACCATTTTGTAAGAAACTAGTTTCAAAGGCTATAAAATATAACGAGTCCGCACAATTACATTAAGATAATTATGTAATTGGGTATAAAATTCAGTTAAAAAAGGAAACTTTTAGTACTTATTTTTGGAGCTTGGTTTCATTAAAACAAATGTTTGCTGAGGTTTCAAATATTTTAAGAGCCATTGGAATGTTTTTACGTTCTTGTTGGCTCCAAGCATTACAAATTTTTGAGATATTTTTGTTGGCCCTTGCTCATTTTCGACGCCTGGGTGTAGGTTTGACAACCTTCATGACCCAAACTCAAAACACTAAGTTTTTCATACAATAAGAAGATGAGAAATTCTGATAGTATAAAATTCTTATGCTCTCGTGGACTGTGAAATTCTAGAATACACTCCAGGTGATCACATAACAAATTGATTTGTTTGCCTAGTTTGTTCAAAATATTTATCTACAGACCTACCTAACAGATTGGCTTGTTGTCCTTCAGTTTCAGGAAATTGTATTCTGGTAATTTTTAAAACAAGATGGTAGGGCATTCAGTTTTGCTTTAATTTTTAGGTCTTAAAAAACGTCCTCGAATATGTGTGTGTAATTAATATTTGATAACATTCTATTCTGCTCCTTTTCTGAACTTATTACTCCTACTTTAAGCGATAATAGGAGGCAACATTGATAAGCGCTTTTCTCCAGAATTAGATTTCAGTCTAGTGACTTCGCACAAGCACCGCTGAGGCCAGGAAGCGGTGAACTATACCCTGAAATCAGGATACAATGAAACAGATTAGTGTTAGCAAGAACATGGTTTCGACACCATCAAAGTCCAAAGTGAGGTTTGCTAACTAATAAAAACACATGTGTTCATTGGGTAACGAGGCTTGCAAGCCAATAGCGAAGGAGTATGAAGGGTACAATTATATCTTCTAGGCTAATTATCAACAAGCCTTTTCCTTATGAAGAAGCAGAACTTTGGTCTTTCTGTGTTGCTTTGGTCTTTTGGAAAAACAGAGGGGCTGCAGACCAATCACGTCGGCGTATGGAATGCACAGGACAACACAGAAATTGTCCCACTGACTAAAGACATAAATACTATGGTTTCATGTTGTTTTCCTTGTTGGGAAGAAATTATGTAAGGAAACAGCGAAGTCTATTAAAACAATACAGACGATTTTACAACCAGTTATTAACTTTCTTGAGAATATTTATTTCGAAATTTAACCAGTATAACAAAAATTAAATAGTTAAACGACAATTTTTTTAAATGTAATTCTCTCTCTGATTTTAAGGGATCTTGGGTTATCCTTGCATTCCTCTGAATCCTCTCTCTGCTGACTTCGTCTTGTTGTAACAAGCCTTGAGCTTTCCAGATCACTTCGCCCGAGAGACGATGTCATAACACAGGAAACCTCCATGACCTACTGTTGTGCTGCTGGGGCCGCCACAGAGATTACTTCTGGGGGCAAAATAGCCAATGTTTATTTTAGGATTTAAGTCATATTACACTATATTCACGGCTTTCTTGTTGCCAGGCAATTATTTCTTTTAGATTTAAGGTCTGTAAGTTGGAAAGGAGAAGGCCCAATATCCACACCTTTTAAAAATCGATTCTTCAGCCAGGCAAAGTCGAAAAATGAAATTTAGTGTCAAGGTACTTTGGTCCTCGTAATAAGGGTGACCATAGGGTTCACTTTTCAACAATAGAGTCCCAAATGAGAACAATAATTTTCTAAAATGTTACTGACCCTCAAAATAAGGGAAAGGGTTAAGTCAGATGTCACTGTTGATGTTAGGTCTTGATCGTCGACCAAGGATGCATATTCATTTTGGCCAATAACTCAGATATGCCTAGCAGCGCCGAAACTGTTCAATACTACCTGTTGCAGTGCTATTGCTTAAGGTTACAATCTTTGGAAATATCGCATTTCAACACAGTTTTTCAGTATATAGTACTAGCAGAAACGAACTTGCTTTATGTTCCTATATTATAGTGGAAAGATTTAGGGTTAGGTTTGTCTGTATAATCATATTTTTATTTAGTTTTCATAAAGAAATTTAAAAAAAATATTATTCTGTGGTTTGATGCATTGAAAAAGTAAAAATCTCAATTTTTATTTTTTTTTAATTTTGTTATGAAATGTTCTTTGAGCCAAATCGTCAAAGCTGTGGAAATTTGAAATAGTTTTGTAGACCCAATGTCATATGTCTCTAAAGAATAAAATTAGAAATAGAAAGGTATTATAGTACAATCATCGCTTTTTCTTTTTCTTTTTCTTTTTCTTTTTCTTTTTCTTTTTCTTTTTCTTTTTCTTCTTCTTCTACTACTTCTTCTTCTTCTTTCGGCGTTTCCTTTTCAGGGGTCGCCACAGCGAATTTACTTCTTCCACTTACGCCGGTCATGTGTATCCTGCTCTGTCAACCCAAGTTCCCTCTTGTCACCTCCCACACAGTCTCTCCATCTTCTCCTTGGCCTTCCCTGCTTTCTTCTGCCAGGTAACTCCATGGCCAACACTCGTTTCGCAATGTGATTCTCTTCCCTCCTTTGCACATGTCCATACCACCTTAGCTGTGTCTCTCTCAACTTTCCTTCGATGTCACATACGCCGATGGTACCTCTGATCCTTTCATTTCTGATCATGTCCTGTCTTGTGACTCCAAAAATACATCGTCCCTGGGTGGGTGATATATTTTTATCGCTTTTCTTATTAACAGTAAAAAATTGGAAATATAATTTGCAATAATATACAGTGAACGATGACCGATATCCAATTTGCTATTTTGAACCCTTTCGGTTAGAATTGGTATCTCAAAATATGTATTTACACTTATTTAAAGTAGGAATACAGCACTGCTTACATAAATGCGTCCTTTAAAATTCAGACACTTCCTTGACTATAAAACTTTTCCAATGACTAACACACAATTAATAGATTTTTTCACAATAATCCTTAATTTAGAAAAGCCGACAGGTAGCTTTGAAAATAGACAATGTAAAACCGTCTATATATGTTAAAACGTATGTATGGACTCGACTCATGTCTTTTAGACGATAAAATACTCATAGAATTGTAGTTGTAATGTCCAATAGCGTACCCCCGCTACCAAAAAAGTACCTATGAGCATATCATACTTCACGATTTATTTATTTGCCTTTTAGTATGGTATTAGGCAATGTATGGTATTAGGCAACAAGAATCTACCTAGTCAAAGTAACAAATATTTTTGCTTTCTCGCCTTTCTTTCAATATCGTGATGCTTGAGCGGTTTAGGGCAAGGTTGAATTCCCAAGATGAAAGCAAGACCTTTTTTCAAAAGAAAAGGGAAAAGAAACAGACTGAGTTTTGGATGGTAAGTTTGTATCTTTAAAATTCAGATGTTACTGTTGTAGGCAAGCTAAAGTGGCTGATGAGTTGCTGTTACGTTAAAGTAAATACTTGATTAAAACTACAGCTAAACCCTTCTCAGTCATACCAAGTGATAAACCATCACAGCATCTATTTGGATTAAAGTGCACGATACACAATACACGATGCAATACTTAACAATATGTGTGTTTATCGGTAGGTCATTCTTCCAGGAAGTGCAAAAAATTAAAAAACGTAAAAAAGTAGTAAATTGTCTTAATGCTTAATTAATTGTCAGAAGAATTATTTGATTTTGAGCAAACTCTGGAGGCCCCCAATATAGAAGGAAGCGCTGTTTACTAATGCTTATTCAGGGTGGGAGTGAGAAGAAAGGACGCTGAGGACTGTACCAAATGGAGATGCATGATCCACTGTGACGACCCCTGACGGGAGCAGCCGAAAAGGAAAGTAGCAGAAGAAGAAGATTCAGGGTGGGGAGGGTGTTAAATAAGAGTGGAGCCATGTTGAATTATTGTTGTTATGTGGTGAAAAATTCTAAAGAAACATTTTGCAAATAAATGATATTCGAATAGCAATACAGTTAAAAACTTCTTATCCAAAGTAATCGAACACAAAGAGCTGCGACTTACTTTACCAGTGTTCTGTTTGGACTGTCTATTTGGTGTCTATTTCTAATTATTTTTTTCATCGTTATAACTAGAACTATTTGATAAATTCGGACAGCTGCATCTAAGCCCTTGAAGTGTCAAGTAAATGAGAATCCCTAATATTAAATTAAAATCTCATCTAGATTTTGACCATAATATAAAATTCATCCTTGCTGCCCCATCAGCTGCAAAGTTTAGGATACAATAACCAAATGATACCTTAAGTAGATTGTTGTTTAACATTCTATAAGCCAAAGATGCATTGGTTTATTTCCCTCCGTTGTTTAGTTAACCCTTCCCTTTTGCGTCTTTGAAAAATAAATGTAAACCTGTGTTCCTCTTCCTGTGGCAGTCAAATAAAACCGAAAAAGAAACTTTTATGACCTGCCGACGTTAAGGTAAGATTTGGGTTTTTTCCACCGTAAAATATTTTGTATTAGGTACATTTACAGTTGACTTCACCATAATATGTAATCCACTTTGGGAGCATGAAACATTCCTCTAGTATTCCTTTTGTATACAGGCAAGAGACCAAGAATGATGGTGACTGGTATTTTGAGTGCCATATTTGTATTTGTTTTGTTCACTGTGAGCAGTGCAAGTTTAAACAAGTTCTATTTACCAAGCATTTCTTGGATTGAATGGGATGTCAGAAATTTTTTCCAGAACAATATGATACCAATTTTGAGTAATGCATGATTCAACTTTTATGCACGTGTGGTTCTTTGGGAATCTAGGTCAAAGAGCCTATATGGTGGCGATGACAGCAAAAAAGCAAAACGAGATCATAGTTATGGTTGTAAGCTTTATAAATACCTACTGACAATGATTTTGCTGTTTAGTGGAAATATAGGTTCAAATCCTGGTCCATCTTCAACAGCAAAAAGCAATTTGGAAGATTGTACCCGTTCTCATGGCATCACGTTGTTGCAATAAAATACATGTGGACTTATTTTCATAAATACAAGTACAATACAATAAAAACAATATAATAAATACAATCTCGAAGAATTTTTGTCAAGACCGGGTGGTGATAAGATTCATATCATGGGAATAAGTGAGAGTCGTCTTGTACCCTACAAAAGCAAGAATTTGCCAGGAAATGCTAACAAGGAAATAAATATTGATGGTTTTATCACCCAAAGAAATGACCGTAAACATGGAAGGGGTGGCGGTGTTGTTATTTATATAAGCAACTTACTTAAGTGGATAAGACGCCAGGACTTAGAATGCCCAGATATCGAATCTATCAGGCTTGAAATTATTTCAGTTCTGAAAGTCTTTTTGTTGGAAATATCTACCGCCCTCTGGATACGTCATCGTATCTTGATTTCCCAATGATTTCGAGGAAAAGTTTGAGAAAATGCTGGAAAATGTAAGCATTAAAGGGAACGAAGCTGTGTTGCTTGGGGACTTGAACTGTGATTATTTGAAACAGCGCCATAATTGTTTTTTAAAAATATTCTAATGGAACAAGGTTTTTCACAAAAAATAACTAAGCCAATGAGAGTAGCAAAAGAATCAAAATCACTCATTGATGTCGTTCAAATGCCAGCAATCACTTGGCTGTATCCATTGTGATAGACAGTTGTCCAAGCGACCACTGCATGATTGGTGCAATCAGAAAGATGCACACTTTTCGTCTCCCTCCACGAGAAATCTATTGTAGAAAATACAGCAATTACAACAAGGAACTGTTTGTAAAAGATCTAAAAACCGTCCCCTGGGAGCATATTTGCAACAGTTCCGACGTGATTGCAACAAACGGTAGTTTTGAAGCTTTTCTCTCTGACTCAGTAATTAAATATGCTCCAATGATAAAAAGAAAAGTCAGTGCAATCCGATGTTCATGGAGAGCACCTGAGATAAAGGATGCCATTCAAACAAGGGACTACTTCCTTCGTAAGGGAAAGAAGTCTGTGGCGGGCAACTAATGGTGCCTCTACAAGAACACAAGAAACAAAGTTAATGGTCTAATCAGAAAATCTAAAACCAAATATCGTGGAAGCTTGATAAGTGAAAATGCAAAGGATCTGAAAAGCTTTTGGAAGGCTGTCACACAGGTGTATCCTATGAAAGAAGGATTCGAAATTTCTGGGAGATTGATAGATAATAAAGGGACCTTGCAAACTCAGAGCTATGCGCATCACAGGCTGCAAGGGTGTGTGAATTATTATCTAATCAATTCAAATGGTAAAATACCAGTGATATCGTCCAAACACCTTATAGGTTCAATTTTCGACCAGTCACGAAAGCAAGAGTTCTTCGCAATCGTAATAATTTGAAGATATCCAAGACAGCTGACCCAGATAATCTGCCCCCAAGACTCTTGAAAGATGCTGATGAAGCTCTTGTAGGTCCCTTAACTCATCTGATAAATATTTCATTTAAGCATTCAACTTTTCCAAATAGACTCCAGTTTGCAAAAGTGATTCTGTTATTCAAGTCAGGACCACAAAAGAAGTTAGATAACTACAGACCGATATATATTCTACCCATTTTATAAAAGATTTTGGAAAGGATAGCTTACGAACGGTTAGAAAATTACCTTGAAAATAATAAACTGATCGTTTCAACACAATTTGGTTTTAGAAAAAGATACAATATGGAACTTGCAGTGACAGTGTTTACAGACAGTATCAGAAGATCCACTGACCAGGGGAAAATGACATGTGCAGTGTTTATAGACCTGTCGGAAGCTTTTGACACTGTCGAGCATTCAATTTTACTTCAAAAGCTACCATGTTATGGAATTCATGATGCTGAATTGAATTAGATAAAAAGCTACGTGAAAGAAAGAAGGCAGTTTGCTCATTATAACGGGGAAAGCTAAACTTTTAGAGGTAAACTACGGTGTGCTACAAGGATCTATTCGAGGGTTATTGCTATTTCTTCTGCACATCAATGAATTGGTTAAGGCTATAAACAGTTATTAACACTGAAAGTCAAAACATCGCTGAAATTGAAAGGCCATTGACCAGTGAGATAGAAAATATTCCAAAATGGCTTGATAATGATGGACTTGTAATAAATCTTAAGGAAGGGGAAACCGAGGCCATGCTGTTTGGAACAGCTAAACTTCGCTCAATTATAGAAGGCTTAAACATACGTTTTGAAGACAACTGAATAAATGTTACAGATTCATACAAGTACCTACGAACATATCTGGATCAAAGCATAAGCATGAGATTACATCTTGATAAGGTGTATAAGAGAGCCTCCAGTAAGCTTAATCTCCTCTCGAGAATGAGACTTTTCCTGACTAGATTAACTGCCGAGAGTGTTTATAAAGCCGTCATCGTACCAAGAATCTCTTACTGTTCTACTCCTGTCCTAAAAATAGCTGAAACAGACTGTAGAAAATTCAAATCACGTCAGAACAGAGCTTTTGAGATTATTTGAGGAAAACAGCAGAAAGATTGCAAATTAATGTCGATCGAAAGCAACAAGAAATACAAGGCTTTTGGCCTATTGGTCTTTAAATGCATAAATAGAACACCTGTAGAAGTTATTAACATTTGTCTGGATCCCCTAAATCACAACCAGAACGCCCGTAACAATGAATATGCAGCCCAATAGTTAGAACAGAAGTAGTAAAAAAGGCTTTTTGCTCCAAGGTCCCAAGTTGTACAATGAACTTCCGAGCAGGTTTCGCTAGTTGGATTCATTTTTTTTTAACATAACCTAAAGCAATTTTATATTGTCAACTAAAAATTAATTTCTGCTTTTAAATATGACCAGTTGTACTTAATTATTACATTTCTTTGTTATAATACAGCTCACATTTTAGGGCTTGAGTATTTAAATAAAGCAATTTTTTAAAAGTATTTCGTCGCTGGTGATGTTCGTGTTGTGAATTATTGTTGTATTAGTTTTTCCAAAAAAATTGGGTTTTCTGAAATAAACGTTTCTGTATTACTTATAATGTGTATTATGGCCCCATTGATATGTTCGTACGTGGTCATGTTTTATGTTGTTTTTATTCTTTTATTTATATATATTTTTACTCCTATTTTTTCCTTCTTTACCTTTATACACCCAGTACATAACTTCAATCACTCTAGATAACTGGTATTTACAGGTGTTTGACTTCATAAAAGCATACTTAAAGAGATTCAATAATAATAACGATGGCAATGTTTACAAAGGGTAGCCTCTTCAAAACATGAAGCGCTGTTATCAACGAGGGCCCTGTATCCAAAAATATGATATGTCAAAGTAAATGTTAGATTAATAAGAGATGTTAGATTAATAATATATGATGATTAGTATAACATGATTAATATATGATGGGGACACATTAAAGCTACCTCCACGGATGTGTTCTGGTAATTCGGCTTTAAATACTTGTGGGTAACCCTTGAGGAAGTCCTAGTACCCACTTACCCGCCCTATCAGAGTCACGTGAATTCATGACAGACAGGTGGGGGATGAATAGCTGGGCAGTCTGTTGACATTTTTAGGAATTGGCCAGCAATTCAAATGTGCCAGGCAGACGATACCAAATTACGGTACAGTGGCTGGGATTGCTAATATCTCCTGTAAAAATTCCTCGCTCGGTAGGGAAAGTCATGTGCGACAGGTAACACCAGAGAGTCATCAAGCTACTATCAGCAACAACACAGAGCTAAGGATAGGAGGAACAAGGAATTTCCAGACTATGTTGCAAAAAGGAAAGCTAGAAAACAAAAAAAACAAGAAATGAGGATGAATGATGAATATAAACATATTAGGACTGTTGGAGATCAAATGGCAAGGGTCAGGTCGAATAACATCCGATGAGTTCATAATATTATATGCTGGGGGTAATGAGCATCAATAAGTATGAAATGAGATTGAAATTAAAGAAACTACAAAACCATCAAAGTATCAGGTAAATTTATTGCAATCTGATCAAGCAGTGGAAAGGAAGTATGACGTACATGTGGAAAACAATTTCACAGCACTCGAAGATATCAAAGTTGGTGAAAATGTATGGGGAAAAAATAAAGGAAGCTATATAAGAGGCAGCTACAGAGCATATTCCAAGAAACAAAAAGAAAGAACATAGGAAATGGATAACTCCCGAAATTCTCAACCTAATGGATGAAAGAACAAAATAAAAAAGGTGATGAGACTACTTACAACAAAATAAGAAAACTGATAAAAAAGAAATGTAATGAAGCCAAAGATAAGTGGATCAATACACAATGCAAAAAAATCGAAGACAATAAAACTAAAGACAGCAGCTTTGTTCATCGTAAAATCAGAGAGATAACTGGAAAAAATCAGGCAGTTAGTTCAGGATGTATCAAATCTAAAAGTGGAGAAAATTTGATGCAAAAAGAAGATACACGATTGCTGGTCAGAATACATTGAAGGCTTGTACCACGATAAAAGGGGTCCTCCCTCGACCATAAAGAACGGTATTGACGATCCTCCAATCCTAGAAGCAGACATGAAACAGCCAATGAGAAAGATGAAATATGATAAGGCCTTTGGTCCTGATGATATGCCTTTGAAAGATTAACAGCCTTAGGAGAACTTGGAATCAAAACAATCACCAGATTGTTAAACATTATCTATAATACTGGAAAACGTCCAGGTGACTTGAAAATGTCGAAATTCATACCAATACCGAGGAAGGCTGGCACCACCGAATGTGAACAACACAGAACCATGAGTCTAATGAGTCATCTCACGAAAGTTCTTCTGCGCATATTAACGAAGAGAATGCAAAGTTTATGTCTTTCCTAATATTCATGTTAACAAGTAAATTGAGAGATTACCGTACCTTTGCTTCGCAAAATTATTATTTCATGTTTGGTATTCACCATTGACAGATTATCCATATTTAACACAAGTAAAACATTCCTCTTGTCTTTTCCTGGTGTTTAAGCTTGTTTTAGTAAAACGTTTTCGGATTTGTACAAAATGTTTTTATTTGGGCCTTCCTATAAAGAACAATGAGATCAATATTATGATACCATCATGCAGAAAACTAATGAGATTGCAAAGATTTTGTATGAAAACGAACCAGCTTTGTGGCATACACAAGACGAAGCACCACAGGCAATCATTAAGGAGGGCAACATTGAGACGCATCTCCCCTTCCCTGTTTTGAATTTCTATATTCACGATAAAAGAAAATCGTGTGCTTTGTTTGAAATCTTACGATATATTTATTTCATAACACAATCAATACGGAAGAAGGTAAATAAATCAATCAATCACGTGATACAACAGGTGGGTAATATCGAAATGGTAGAATCTATTGCAATTGCAGAAGATTCTTACCTTGTACTGAAATTGAATAACAGAATCTGTCTTGCCTAAAAAATCTGATTTACCTCGGATTGTGTATCCTGTAGTATAATCTTAATCATATACATAATGGTAGCATGAAGAAGGGATTTACCAAAGGTGAGATCGATTTTACAAAAAATTTAGATATGCATACTTACAGAAGAAGGACATTAATTTGGAATCGGTTTTTATTTACAGCACAACAATTCTTAAAACTTTTTCAGAGGTGAAAAGCCCAAAAGGAAATAATATTAAATGACGATGTGGGAAAGAATTGGTATTATGCTTTATGAAAAAAGTAGTAATATAACATTTGCTTATCTTAAAGAGTCAGTATTTCAGTCAGATAAGGGTAAAAATATGTTTCTTCCATGAGTTGAGCAAATATAGAATGAAGACCCAATGTGCAAAAGTGCCCAACAGCATCTGCACTGACAATGGCTACCATAAATATTACCAAAAACATTTATAATAAATCCCAACCGTGTAAAACTAAAAATACAAAAGAATAACGTATTGATAAATGCCGATCTGGAGGAGATAAAAAAAGAGTGTATTGCATTCTCCCAAGAATTTATTTACTGTTATAAGGTAGAAGGTAAAAATATCATATTAAAAGGAATGTGGACAGTAAGTAGAAGTGGTGTCAAGATTTGATCTTAGGGCAAAAGAATCTTTGCAGAAATTTTTTGAAAAGGAACAGGTTGAAGATCTGTCCTGACAAATTATGGAATACGATATACCTACTTGTGAAGCTGAGTACAATAAACATTTTAAGGTAAACTGTGTCACCCAAGGAGAAGGAGAACCAGTGGAAAAGATGTAAACCAAGAGCTGTTAGTCAAGTTTCGTTGAGGTTAATTTTAAAACCTAAAAAGATATGAGAAGAGTTGGAATAATGGACCCCACGTACGTTTGTTAGGTAGCATTTGCATATCAGTAAATTATTGCAATTTACTGATATGCAAATGTGTAACTGTTTAATTTACTCGTAGTTAAAGGTAGATGTTCATCATTATTAGATTGAGACTTGCTGGTCCATAACATGTTAGAGTGGTCCGATTTGTTAAGCAATACCAAGTATTTGCCAGGTTTAGTAGTCAAACCAGAGACCAGTATCAATTTCGACTACAACTTTGTACTTACCACATTTATTTGTCTTTCATAAGGCATTTAGCAAGTTATTAGCTAAGGATGGTTATCTTTTTACGGCTGGTGGTTAGAAAATTTGGGGTTTTCAGGCTAATCTAAAGCTAAAACCTGGTACCAAACCATTATTCCAGAGGACCAGGCCCGTACCAGGTGGAGGACGAGTACCAGCTCTTTACCATTTCTAATATTCTCGCACAAGTCGCTTGTATTAAATAGGCCCTACCCTTAGTTACTCTAAGAAAGACTAATGGACATATTTGTGTTCTGGGTGACAACAAACGCGTAAATGATCTATTGGAAGATAATAGATGCATGTTGTCTAATATTCAAGACATGTTAGCCAAGCTTAGTCACTCTGGCAACCAACCTATTGTTTTTTAGGATTTGATTTGTCTGGCGATTCAAACCAGTTCACTCTTGAAAAAGAATCACCTTCGTTGCTCACCACTGATATCCACAAATCCCTATTAGCCTAAAACAGGTAATGTTTTGGCATTAAGATATCACCATCTCTATTCCAGGCTACCAGATATAAGCTTCTGGTAGGTGCGAAACATGTATTTTGTTACACTGATGATGTGATAATTATCACACACACACACATTGTTGAAGGCCATATCAAGGTGTTTAAAGCAGTTTTTGAGAGCTTTGCAAAGTACAGTGTCACGCCGAATGGTCCAGGTGACAGTTTTTGAAGGCAGAATTAGAATACTTTGGATATCTACTTTGGAAGGAAGCAATTGCCCTGTTCAAAAGCAATATTGATGCTATAGAACTAGTACCAAGACCAACAACACTCCCAGACCCGAAATCTTTCTTGGGTATAATTAACTTTTACGGTAAGTATGTACCATCATCTGCCTTTAATGCAGGAGGCTATGTATGAACTGATTCATCTTGAACAGGAGTCGAATTAGTCGTATGAATGCAATGAACCATTTCAGCTTAATAAGACAATTTTTTTAAGGTAATAATGTTTTGTACATTTTGATTCTAAGAAGAAGCTTCCTTTAAGTGTAGATGGTAGCAGACATGGGGGATGTAGCTGTAGCTGTCCTAAGTCATTTAATGTCTAATTGCTCAGAAAAGCCAATACCCTGTTTCCCAAACTTGATGTTCAGCTGAGAGAAACTATGCACTGATAGAGAATGAAACTCTATCTTTGAAAGTAGGAAGTTAAATTTATTTAATTTCGGTCGCAAGTTTATAGTAGTAACTGACCATGTTGCCCTTACGATAATTTTTTTTGTCTAAAACCCAGTAAACTTTTGCTGCTGTTCCTATCGACCATCGCGCTTTGCTACTGTCAGCCTATAACTTTGATATTGTTTGGAACACTTCAAAGGACAATGCAATTGATGCATGTTGAGTCGTTGCAACTTCAGTATACTGGTCCTGTTGACCCTAATGGGAATTATCTCATACCTTCCCTCATGTGTCCTCTAGCTGTCACTGCTCATAAGGCTCAGTTAGAGACCAGGAGAGAATCAACACAAGGGGGATGGCCAGCTCATAAGGATAATCCAAATCCGCAAACTCTTGTTCATGGGCGTCAGGAACTCTCTACAATTGGATAATTGTCTGCTTTGGGCCAGCATGTCATTATTTCTGTTTCATTAGGAAGACATCTTCTGGATGAATGTCATTTTTGTCTCTCAGAAATAACTAATATCAAGGCTTTACGTTGTTCATTTGTCTTGTGACCCGGTATGGACCAAGATATCGAGAAACTGGTAAAGAAAAATTCTTCTTGTGTGGAACAGCAAAAAACTCCACAAGCTGCATGAGTGCTCCTTTGACCATAGGCCACAGACCATTCACAAGGAATTGTAGATTTTTTCATAAATTAAGGGACAGCAATTCATGCTGATTTTAGACAGTTATTCTAAGTGGCTTGAAGTAATTCCTATGACTCCAACCAATGCTATTGCTACCATCAATGTCCTGAGAGGAAAGTTTGGACACTGGGTTGTGTAAACAACTGGTTAGTGACAACGGTCCTCAATTAATTTCAATCGATTTGAAATCTTTCTAGCTAAGGTTTCTTACTAGCTAATGTAGTAGTAGTAGTTTCGTGTGGTAGTCACCGAATCGGAATTGCTCTTAGTCTGGCTTCATCAAGAAGAGGAGACACACAAGCCCCAACACGACAGTAAGGTAGCAATCCCGGTACTGGGGGTTTTCTAGGTAATAATGGAATTAAACACATTCTGTTTCTACTTTTACACCCATCTGTTAATAGTCTGGTAGACTAATGGCTTTCAATGCCCTGAAGAGTTTGTCTAAGTTTTCAGGTTTCTTCTTACCAGTTTCATATAAGTTGATTTCCTTCTTGATGAGTTGAGTGCTTATATCTTCAATGACAGCAGGATCTGAATGCTCATTCTCTTCCATATATGATGATGCAAATTCTTCAGCAAGTGTCATGTTACCACCAGATGCTGCTACTTTAACCTCAAGTTCTGTTTGATCCATTTCATTTTTTGCAGGCGGATACAGACGTTTCAAGAGAGATTTGGCAAGTGATGTGTTTTTGGTCCTTTTTGTTTTCACGCCAAACTGATCTTGTCATTGTCCAGGGACGTCTGATGAATTCAAATACTTCATAATGTGGACAAGGTCTGTATTTCTACTCTCTTTTATTTTCACCTTGAACCTCTCCAAAATTTCCTTTCCAATAAAATTTCCTGATGATTGCTCTTTTAGTTGATGGTGAAGGCAACGACATTTTCAGCCAGTAGAAAATCAGAATCTTCACGTCAAAGATACCCAACTGCAGTTTTTAGAGGGGCAAGTGAGTCACAAAGTTCTTTGATCTTGTCCAGTTCACTATCTGAAATGTCAAAGTTGTAGTCCTGTTTTAACATGGCAAGCTTGATCTCCTTTCTGATGTCATAGAAAGGCTGGGGCATTTTAAAAGTCTATTCCGGCGAGTTTTACAGTCCAAGAAAATTGCCACTTTTTTGCAATCAAGAACCAGGTCAAGACCCTCGGTGATATCATTGTTATCATTTGAGCCTTCAAAATCACTTTCATTATCTTCACCTTGATCATTCTCTTGGTCTCAGGAGCATTAGCAAATGCTTCAATTGATTTTGTTTTCTTGTACATTACGTCATAAACACACAAACGTATAGCATGGGCCAGACATGCAAAATGAAATGGTGCAGTCTGGCGACCAAATTTCATTATCCTGAACGAGATTGACTGATTGATCAGTGTTTATTCCTCCTTTGACACAAACCATTCCTAAAGGTTGAAAGCCCTTTGGAAGATGAAGGTCCAAGCTCATAAACCTCTGTTTGGAGTTGACTCATCAAAACTGACTGAAAATGAACATTAGTCTCCTTGCTTTGCTAAATTTCGTCACATACTTTGTTCTTCACAACGTCAAATTCCTTCATAAAGAGTATGCGGACATGCTTTCGACATTTCGGAATAGAATCGCTATCTGATTTTAATTCTCTTCTCATCGTTTCACAAGGAGCAATTTGATTAAAAGTCAATCCATCCATAACCACAAGTTTTGCAATGACTTCACCGAGGGAATCTTTTTGTTAGGGCTTAAAGAAAGAGCCAAATATGGCAGTTTTTGTTTTTTGGTTCAGAGCTTTCCTCGGTACAAGATTTGACTTCAATTCTGTGTTTTAATTAAAGATGTCCTATCATCCCTTTGGTACTGGAGCCACCAACTTTGATTTGCCGAGAACATTTTGTACACTGGGCTTTTTCTTGCTCTCGGTTGTAGCGAAAATAATTTCAAACATCCGATTTACTTTGGGCACTAATATCTTCAAAGTCCGTCATTTTAAAGTTAGTGTTTACTGTTTAAACTTCTTGTTTTGAATTAATTTTGCAATGTTATCGACATGATTTGACAAGCTTTTCTTTTGTTTATTAATTATGAACACAAACAGTATTTCCAGTTTATTTACATTACAATTTATTCACTTTTGGAAAAAAGCCACTTTTATATAATACTTAATTTCCCGGGGCAATCGGGGACGGGGAAACCCGAGGACTGCATCCTACTCTCCAATCAGACTCTTAGATGTAACTTTATCTAGCAAAACTGCCACTCATCTCTCAAGAGTGGCGCCTCCTGAGAAGATCACAACACATTTTCCGATGTAAACAGTCCAGTATCTGTTCATCTTGTGTGAGTAATCCCAAGAATATTATCTTTGAGTCTATCCATTTCTTTCACGAAGTTATCCAATTTGCCAGCCTGGTACAAAGTTCGCACATTCTATGTGTCTACCTTCAAAGACACTTTTTTAAGGTTCGCATTTCTCTTTTGCGTAGTAGCTTGATGACGGTCGGGTCCCACCCATTGTACATGGGAGTTCCTGCCGAGATAGAGCCTGCCTTTCATCAAAGCACTCTCCTTCATGCTGTTATTGACCTGACTTTTTCTTGACATTTTTATGGTAAAACTAGGCTAACACTTTAGTGGTTCACCATTGCCTTCTACAGGGTGCGACATGGATGACCATCATTTTCCTTTTCCACTCTTCTTACTCCAGAAGACTGCCGTTGACAGATAGAGGTAATAAGTCATACTCCTTTACTACCAATTCTTGCTGCTGACCTCAGCTCGCTAATTCCGCCGTTGGTCATCACCATATTCTTTTTTAGGGGCTTGAGGTACTCAGTCTTGCCCAAGGAACTTCCCAAGTCTATGGAGTCAGACGTAGTATTTGGATGGCCACCGCTGCCTCTCTTGAAGCGGGGCCCTTAAGATGGATTTTGCTTTTAGTTCCGCTTGGGTGCCCTCACACACCTCATCAGTACCCAAGGGACTCTAGTAAGAGTGTGATGCTGAAAAAAGGGTAATCAAAGAACAAGTACAAAATAACACCCGAATGACTGTTGATAATGAAGTTGATGTAGACAACAAAGGAGAAGAGCCAGATGAAGTTAAGGTTGTGGATATGAATACTAAGGATGTTGAAGAGAATGCTGAAGATGTGGTGGAGAAGCTGGTAGGGATTGAGCTGTGCTTAACGAAGAAGAGATATTAAACATGAAGAATGCTATTATTGAGAAACAGTCTAAAATGAAGCATACTCCTATGTCTGAAAGTAAGCCTTTATTAAAATTGAGATACACACACAAATATAAGGCCATTTTTGAAATAGCAAAGGCCGCTTCCAGTCGCTTTTGTAATGAAATAGATCCTGACCTTACTGAACTTAATCAACTAATATATGCAGCAGGGAAAGTCGCTTAAGACAAATGTGGTTTTAAGACGAAAAGGAAGAGGGATAATACCAAGAAAAGCATTAATCAACTAATATATGCAACAGGGAAAGTCGCTTAAGACAAATGTGGTTTTAAGACGAAAAGGAAGAGAAATTGGAATTGGAATTGGAATTGGAATTGGAATTGGAATTGGAATTGGAATTGGAAATGTAGAGAAGGAAGTTATCACAACAGTGATGGAGCGTGATGCTAGTGGAATCTTGTCGTCAATCCCGCTCAGCAACAATTCTGTGTCTCGCAGAATTGATGGGATGGCTGATAACATCGAGTCGAAGCTCTGTGTTGATCTCAATAACTGCGAATTTGCCATTCAGTTAGATGAATCCACCTTGCGAGGTAGTGAGGCCTTGCTCTTGGCATNTGTGGTTTTAAGACGAAAAGGAAGAGGGATAATACCAAGAAAAGCATTAAGCCAAAATGACAAATGAAGATAGAAAAGGAAGTAGAAAGCTTTAGGAGAAACATCTCTCTGCTGGAGGAATTACAAGGTGATAGAGATGTAAGATACATGGAAGCTAGAAAACTATTGAGAAAGTATAAATTTGAATACAAGGAACAAATCAGCAGCATAAAGAAAGAATTGAAACAGAAACTTCAAGTCAAAGCCCAAAACGTTACGTTGCTTCAATAAAGTAACAAAATTTTCAGATTGAACAAGATTTTTAAAACAGACGCTAAGAAATTCTACCGCGTAATTGGCAAAGATACTATATCAGCAGAGGAAGTACCATCAGAAGATAGAATTAGAGAATTTTAGAAGTTAATCTGGAAAAATGCGAAAGCCTACAATGAGAATAATGATTGGATAAGAAAATTAGAGGGTGGTAACGAGAAATTACAAGAACAGGAATGCGAAATTATAACGATTGAAGAAGTACAAGAGGCAATTAGAAAGTCACAAATTGAAGTCCCCAGGGATTGACAAATTACCTAACTTGTGGGTTAACGCGCTTTCCTCCTTACATTCTAAATTAGCATTAAACCTTAATATAATTACAAGAAATCCGGATCAAGCACCAACAGCTCACAACAAATCTCCTAGAAAAAAATCCCGAAAATGACAACCCGAAAAACTATCGACCTATTACCTGCCTTTCCAGTACCTATAAACTCTTGACCTCTGTTCTTACAGAAAGAAGATATAAACACCTAGAGGAACAAATCATTTTCCCTTTTGAGCAAAAGGGCTGCCGCAAGGGCTACAATGGGTGTAAAGAGCAATTGCTCATTAATCAAATGATTCTAGGAGAACCCTGGGAGAACAGCCTGGATTGACAACAAGAAGGCTTTTCAAAGTGTTCCCACACCCATGGATACTGAGAACTTAGAAATATACATTGCGTCACCGGTACTTATTGATATTCTGAGAGCTAGTATGACGTTATGGGAAACAAATGTTACTCTCTCTTACAAGAACACTTACTTCAAATGGCATGAAAATTAAATGTGGAATCTTTCAAGGTGACTCTCTTACCCCTCTTCTGTTCTGCCTGAGACTCATTTCTCTTTCAAAGATTCTGAATGATACAGGCTATAGATACAAGATCAACGATAAAAAAAAAAGCCACCTGTTTTACTTTGATGATTTAAAATTGTATGCTCATAATGATAGTGAACTTGAAGGAATATTGAAAAGTGTCAAGTCGTTCAGTGATGACATTGGAATGGCGTTTGAGCCAGATAAGTGTGCTGAGGCAACTTTTAATCGAGGAAAGCTGATCAGTACTGAGAATGTTGTTTTAGACGATGTAACGGTGATAAAAGAACTTGAACAGGAAAGTGCGTACAAATATTTAGGAGTGAACGAGGATGACGGCATACAACATGCTACTATGAAGGAAAAAGTTAGAAAAGAGTGTTTGCGAAGAGTGAGATCAATTATGAAAACGGAACTAAACTCCAAGGACCGGATTACTGCGATCAATTCACTAGCAATACCAGTTGTTACGTATAGTAGTAATGTTATGAATTGAAAAATATGAATGAGATTAAAAGGTTAGATACAAAGAACAAGAAACAATTAAAGTGCAATAGAATGCACGATCCAAAATCAAATGTCGACGGGCTATATGTTCCAAGAAACAAAGAATGACGGGGCATGATCCAGCTCGAGCTCTCCTACAGAACATCTACTAGTGGGCTCGCTGAATACTTTGGAAACACTGACGATTGGATGCTGTAAATTGTACATTGTCACAAAAATTCGGAAAAGCTTCACTCTATTTCTAAAGAATCGAGTAATTTCTTTAGAGAATTGGAATTGGAATTGGAATTGGAATTGGAATTGGAATTGGAATTGGAATTGGAATTGGAATTGGAAATGTAATTGAAGAACTTTGACCCATAGTAAAAAAGACGAAACGAAAAGCAAAAGATTTGGGACGTAAACAGTTAGAGCGTAAGTGACAAGACAAACCTCTCCACGGACAATTTTTGACGCGAAGCAAAAATGCTGATGTTGATGAAAAGGTAACCCATCAGTGGCTGAGCAGCTCTGGATTGAAAGGCGAGACTATGGGTTTTATACTTGCCGCAGACTTTGTTCACCCGTAATTAACAAGCAAATGTCCTTCACAACGGTGCCCGTTCAAAATGCAGATTTTGCGAGGAAAAGCTTAGATCTTTTGATCACTGTCTCTGGATGCTCAAAATTAACACCAAATAAGTATAAAAAAGGCATGACAGGGTCGGTCAGTACTTGCATTGGAAAATATGCAAAGAGTACTTACTACAAACCAACACAAATTGGTGGGAACAACACACCGAGCCAGTTACCGAAGGCAACAATGTTACTCTTTTATGGGACTTTCCTATCCATACAGATCAAACACTGCAGGAAAATCGCCCTGACATTGTGATCAAAGATAAGAAAAACAACACCTGTTTCTTTATCGATATGAGTGTACCATCTGATAGAAATATCTCAACAAAGGTTTTTGAGAAGCTTAGCAAGTATGAAGGTCCAGAAATTGAAGTTCAGAAAATGTGGCACTTAAAAAAAATCTTTGCCTGTAGTAGTCGGAGCATTAGTACTTATTAAAAAGAGTACCCAAGATTTTCTAGACCAAATTCCAGGTAGAAAATTTCTTCAAGAAGTTCGAAAGGTCATTTTGAATAACAATACATGGAAGGGATACTCCCTCCTGCTACCCTAACACCAGATATGATTGTGCCAAAAGCGCTCTTTGTTTTACGTAGCGTTCAACACTTGACTTAAAAATGAATGAAACCAGACTTGAGGTATTACTTGTGATTAGGAACGAACTAATTCCTTGTGTAGGGTCTCACTTGTTAAACTTACCTACAAACAGATATGACACTTTTTGGAGTTCCATTTAGTAGACAAATAGCAGAGATTTTTGCGGTTTTTAGCTTCTTAGGAAAATGGTAGAGAAGAGAAAGTGTCGTCAGTATTCAATCGATGATTTAAAATTTGGATTCATTCCATCACCTCTAAATGAACAGCAGCCGATGTGTTTATTGTGCAAAGCTGTATTTACGAACAAGGCTGTGGAACCATCAAGGTTGAGCAAATATTTGGAAAGTAAACACGGAGATAAGGCTAATGAAGATGTGAGTTTTTTTCAAAAATTAAATGACCAATACATTAAACGAACGATTGTTACATCTCTTTTACAGAAGACAGAAAAACAAAACAACAAGGGCCGTATTTCCCCTTACAACCCTATCTTTGGGAATCTCAAAATGTGCCAAACCGCATACAATTGCAGAGACATTGATTCTACCTGNTAGACCAAATTCCAGGTAGAAAATTTCTTCAAGAAGTTCGAAAGGTCATTTTGAATAACAATACATGGAAGGGATACTCCCTCCTGCTACCCTAACACCAGATATGATTGTGCCAAAAGCGCTCTTTGTTTTACGTAGCGTTCAACACTTGACTTAAAAATGAATGAAACCAGACTTGAGGTATTACTTGTGATTAGGAACGAACTAATTCCTTGTGTAGGGTCTCACTTGTTAAACTTACCTACAAACAGATATGACACTTTTTGGAGTTCCATTTAGTAGACAAATAGCAGAGATTTTTGCGGTTTTTAGCTTCTTAGGAAAATGGTAGAGAAGAGAAAGTGTCGTCAGTATTCAATCGATGATTTAAAATTTGGATTCATTCCATCACCTCTAAATGAACAGCAGCCGATGTGTTTATTGTGCAAAGCTGTATTTACGAACAAGGCTGTGGAACCATCAAGGTTGAGCAAATATTTGGAAAGTAAACACGGAGATAAGGCTAATGAAGATGTGAGTTTTTTTCAAAAATTAAATGACCAATACATTAAACGAACGATTGTTACATCTCTTTTACAGAAGACAGAAAAACAAAACAACAAGGGCCGTATTTCCCCTTACAACCCTATCTTTGGGAATCTCAAAATGTGCCAAACCGCATACAATTGCAGAGACATTGATTCTACCTGCAGAGAAGGAAGTTATCACAACAGTGATGGAGCGTGATGCTAGTGGAATCTTGTCGTCAATCCCGCTCAGCAACAATTCTGTGTCTCGCAGAATTGATGGGATGGCTGATAACATCGAGTCGAAGCTCTGTGTTGATCTCAATAACTGCGAATTTGCCATTCAGTTAGATGAATCCACCTTGCGAGGTAGTGAGGCCTTGCTCTTGGCATATGTGCATTATTTCAGAGATAATTCTGTCACAGAGTCACTTTTAGTTGCGTGATCTCTAACCACAGACACGAAAGGCTTGTCTATAATTAAAATTCTAAAGGAACTTTTTCAATGAGAAAACCATTCCTTTGAAAAATATAATTGCATATGCTACTGATGGTGCTCCAGCAATCATAGGTAGTCAGCGGGGTTTTATAGCTCACCTAAAAAACGAATCACTTGGAGTGTTAGCGATTCACTGCGTAATCCATCATCAACATCTCGTCGCTAAGGACTGAGTGAGCACCTGAACTCTTCACTGCATACCGTAATCAAAGCTGTGGATACAATTAAGGCTCATCCTCTTAACGATCGTTTATTTCGCCAGCTCTGTCATGAATATGATGAATCTTTCGAAAGGCTTCTGTTTCACACAGAGGCTCATTGGCCCTCGAAAGGTACTCCATGATACCATAATTTAACTTTTAGAAAAACTTGATAGCTCACTCTGCGAGGCCGTCATGTGATATCATTGCATTAGTCGAATATCAGGTTTTGTGTTCCAGGTTTTGAGTAAGAAGAGAAATCGAATGGACATAACAACAAGGGTAGATCTCAGACTCCTTTTCTCCAACATTAAGCCAGATATCACTGCATTACTCAAATCTCTTTAGGCACAAGTTGCCCACTGAACACCAAACAGTGAAAATTCATCGCAGGGGGGGGGCGAAGGGGGTCAGCACCGAGCACTGGTGACTCAATATTTTTGGGAGTTGACAACATCTATCAGGAATTACACCGCAACTAACAAATGACGTCAACCACTTTTCACTATTTTCAACGCCCCTCCGCCTCTTGTCAACTCTTGTCAACTCTTGGATTTCTGACCCCCTCCCCCCTAAAGTTGACGTTAATTTTGGGCACTTTTTTCTTGAACTTTTTCTGCAAACGAAGATAAAATACTGATACTATATTCTTAATTTATGGGTTTCTGACTACAAGGGGGATAGAAGTTTTAAGCAGGGGTGATAAAAGTACCCCGGAGTGAAATCTAAAAGTTGAGAAAAACAATTGCTTGAAATAACCTTTCAATTGAGCCTCTCTGTTTTTCACTTTGAAAAACCTTTCAACGGCGTCAAAAATATTCGCATCAAATTCTAATCGGGAGGTAAATTCGACATAATCTCTGCTTTGTTCATCCTCCGCTTCACTCACATCATTTTCACTCTCATTTAGATTTCTTAACATATGTCCGTCACTACCTCAGGCAGGTCTGTTGTTAAATGGACACAACAGCCAACAACTGAAGGGAGGGTACTGACATGGTAAAGAGGTTGTTTATAAACTCCCGGGTGAGTTAAAAGTTTAAGCTTTCAGAATTATTGAATTTTTTCAAAGAATGACGTCAACTTTCACCCTCCTTTCACCCCATACCCAAAATATTGTCAACTTTTGTCAACATTTAGGTACCCCCTCCCCCCTCAAAGTGATTGACGTCATTTGTGAACGATCCCTAACAAAGTACTTCAATTATATATACATATATATTTTTAGTAAATTAGCAAATGACATTGATTGTTCTGAAAACGACTTAACTGACTTCATTTTCAATGAGACCATTTGAATCGCCAGTTTGTAATTCATAAGTAAAATGCTGCTCTGTGCGTTTTTGAAATAATTTTGTTTCAGAGGAAAGAAAGTTGATTTCATCAAATTGTCTCCTGTCAAGAATTTCAAGGAAGGACTTTTTTTTAAATTTTTATGGAGGGATGGGGTGGGGGGGCTTTTAATGTTTTTTTGTATTCACAAAAGGGGGGTTGCCGAGAAAAGGTTGGGAAACACTGCTCTATCCCTGTTAGAAGCTGAAGCTCCGTATTTGAAGTTTTCCACCACTCATATCAACTTGGAACAGGATTTTCGCCACATGTTTTCCGCTCTCAGAGACTCAGTACATATTTTTTTTGACAAAAAAAATATGTGCTTTGACTGAGTCAATATATGGAGAGGCTAAGCCGTTTGATTATTTTTCTTGGATCTCCTAAGAACAACAAAACATTGTGAAAAACAATAAAGAAACTTAAAGCATTAGATCAGTGAACCATAACACCTTTACGATATCCTTCTCTTTTGTGCATTTGTTTAATTGCATAAATGTCCCAGAGATAGCATGTTCAGCAGGGAAATTATAATCAAAGATAATACTTAGTCTTGGTTTGAAGATGTTGTCTTGCCATCAACTGCTGTCCACTGAGTCTTAATGCCTTGTCAAATCGAGATTTACCATGCAGACTTTAATTAAGAAATGCCAGATACCTTTTCACAAATCACACAATATAATTGACGAATATGCAATCGTAAGTGTTTTTATGTCAATACTTTCGTTGTACCACAGGTTGCCTTTCATATTAACCATAATGCATTGATCTTCATATTAGTTTTGTTGCAGTGTAAAATTACAATATTGTTATTTGAGGTTTATCATGCCCAGGAGGTCTGTTTTGCGAGTTAGAGACGCTTTTATTATGGTTCACACATTAGCAATTACTGAAGTTCAGCAATATTTAGCAACATAAAGTCGCGAATTCTGTTTGATTTCAAGCATTAAACATTTCCAAGTACATCGATCTGTCTGATATATAAATATATTTTTAATTAATTGTAAACATTTATTTATTATATTTGAGTTTGTTTTGGCTTCCATGATCCTTCAGCTTTTACCAGGTAATGGAAGGATTGTATCAATTCTTTGGTTTACTATCAGTTTTCACTATTTATAGAGTGATATTTGTACGCTCGTCTGACTGCAACTCGGCTCATTAGCCATTTCTTTTAACAAATGCACAGAAACTCTACAAAGTGACTTTCTATTAGACAAAATAACCTACCAGCTCCACAAGTGACTGATTTGAACTAGCAAAACATGGAAAAACTGAGTATGATTCCAGATTTATTCGAGTTTCAAGCCCATTTAGAGTCTTCTTGAATAAACTATGTTGTTGCTAGCAATAAACAAGGATATGGAAGACCATAAGCTGTTACATAAAATTGTCAATAAATCTATTAACAGCAAATCTTACAGTTGACGAATTCAGTTCTTGTTTCGTGTGATAATCGATACATGCAAGATTTGTTAACCATTTAGAAAAGAAGCCAGTGAAGCAAGGAATTCTTGACACTACTGTCTCAGTTGACTTGTTTACAAATTATTAAATTCAGAGTGTGTGTGTGTACTATGTGTGTGTGCGTGAATGTGCATAATCTGACTGGAATCGGACACCAGTCAAGTTAGGAAGGTCAAATCTGGTGTGAAGGTTAATTTGTAGCCCTCTGCTGAAGACAAACAATCTTTTTTTTTTTCATGCCGGTTAAAGTAGCCACCAGGCCCCAAAAGAGAAGGGGGTCAAGTAAGTGTTGTCTTGTAATGTTATTGAAGATGTGGAACAAAGACTGGCTTCAAAAGACACTTGCAAGTGTGAAGTAAAAATGAAAACGTGCAAGAAATAATAAAGCAAAAGATAATTAAAACAGAATCATTCTTCCGCTGAAATTTCCTTATTTAGTCAACTACGTCTACGCTTACACCCCCCGTGGGTTCTTGATTGTATAATATACTATCATAATACAGAGTATGGGGACACAAATTTCGAAGTTTTGGTCCCTTTATCCCTTGTACGCATAAATACTTTTTAAAAGAGCCCACTTCATGTGTACATACCTTTTGTGCTCACTCCCCTTTATTTTACAAAATTTTCCTCTTTTGAATACATCAGACTTTCGAAACCAGCGTTATTTTTTTGGTGCACATACTTGACGTCGGATCCTCCTCCACTCGTAAGCAAATATAAGCTTTTTGTTGAACCCCCTCCACCTACATTCATATGTACTATGTGATTGACCCCTAACAACACCAACACCAAAATATTTTTTCCAAATGTAATTATGATTCAAAGTAATTAATGACACAAATGAATATGTGACATCGTTATTTGTTTAAATATAGCGTTGCATGTTCCTGGTAACTTTGTTACGAAGTTTTACAATTGTTAAACAGACTCCGCTGTAGATGTAAGAGCTTTATCATGTCATGGGTCGTAAGCTTTTTCTAGCTCAGAAAAAGCTTACGACTCATGACATGATAAAGCTCTAACATCTATGGCTTCCTCTGAGTCCATAAAGTTCAAAATTTTCAAGATTATTAGGGAGACTCCACTGTCTCAGACCATCTAAAGGTTCTTCCCTTCTTCGCCCCGCATTTGTCCGACTCTGGATATCCAAAATTAATGAAGCATTGATTTTACAATATATGTTATAAAAAAGCCACTGTATTTACCATAAAATAAAAACATCATTCTTTACGAAAGGATTAAGGCATTTAGGATAATAGGATAATAGGCATTAAGGATTAAAGGAGGATAACGTTACCACACCCTTTTAACAAATTGACACAATTTATTTCTGTGGGTGTCCATGTAAAAGACCAGAATATTGTTATTGTCAGCTTAATTTCTTTTTTGATATCAAAATTATGTTTTCATTTTACCGAAAGATTGAAGACGATGGACATCCAGAATCGTTTCAAATGAAAGTATGTACTGGTTACACTGCTGAAGAACAAAATGCGTAAGTGACAACTTTGTTAATTTTGAGGGCTGTGTGGAACAGTAATCAATAACATTTTAAATATATTGACTGTAACGGGGTATTCTAAGGTATTCTGAGCCTATTCCTTTCTAATTATTCCCTACCAATGTATTAATATCTTTCTACTTTTTCATCTTTATCAAGAGGTTGTATTATATATCGACAAAAGTATCATCGGAGGCTTTTAAGTATAAATTTTGTGCTTACGTTAGAAATTTAGTGTCAACTGATTGACGCAATTTGATTTCCTCCTACCCAACAAGCCTTGCAATTCCAAGGTAGATATGAACCAAGGTAGATATGAATTTTTTTTCATAAGGCAGGAGCTTAATTTAGGCCAAAATTTCGGCCTTCTTGTAGTGCATTTGTGCACCTTTGGGATTAAAAAGTAATTTTCTCGAAAATGATCTCATCAGGGAAAGCTATGTGAATTGTTTTGACCCCTTGCATATAAATGCTTGCATATGAATTTATGTATGTATGCGTGCATGTATGTAAGTATGTATGTATGTATGCGTGCATGTATTCATGCTTCTCTGAATAAGCATTTTTAACGTAAATAACAGAACTAATCATAGTTTGTTTTCAGCCTGGTTTACAAATGAATATATATATATATATATATATATATATATATATATATATTTGACACAGAAAATGACTAAAGAAAGTATGCCAACATTTACTTGAGTAAATCAAATTTTTATTTATTACTATCACAATTTAAATTTTCGTCTGTCTACATCAGACTTTATCAAGAAACTGACAAGCAAAAAAACGTATGCGTGAAAAGACTGCAAACAAATTGTTAAGTGACAAGATAATTATATAATTGCTATGCAACAAAAATTTATAAGAGACAATTGTCACTGGGGAGCTGTGAAGTGAACAAAAAGAATTTTATTTTCAATGACAACACACTTCTCAACGGACACAAGGCACGTGAGACAAAAAATGACGTGACAGTGACAGAAAGAGAGAAAAATGTTCTAAAAACTACCAGTCTCCGATTTTAAATTTCTGTATCCGTTTAGTACGTCTCCAATCATGATAACCGTTAAGTCCCTTGTGGATAGTGCAAATGGAGCCAATCCAGAACTTTTCTTTTTCTAGCATAATGCTTTCACGTTCTTCAACACATACGTTTTCAACTCTCATGTTTCCTGTCTCGAATATATATTTATATTTACATACACATATCATTTATTATTATCCAACATCAATTATAGTTAATAAAAGATTGATTCTTAAAGTTTTCCTTAAAATAAGGTTAACACTTCAGTTTAAATTGGGAGAGGAAGGAGACGTATCATTTATTTTTAGAAAGGGAATACCAAACTATGGTTCCAAAAAATTTAAATGTTTTGACATGAAAAAAACCCAGCCCCTCTTGATTCAATACGACACCCAATGGCTGAAGAGAGAGAGTAAGGTGATTATGGGCATCCGATGCACTTGTTCCATATTCAGTTCTGTATGAAGGAAGTCAAGTGTTCCATTCACTTGTAATTGGTAGACCGATTACCGATTACCGAGGAGCCGTGGCTTAATGGTTAGTGCATTGCACAGTAACCAAGAGTTCCGGGTTCGATTCCCCGAGCTGTCGAGGAGAATTTAGAACTTTGGAAAAGAAAAAGCCATTGGTTGGCGTCAGGAAGGGCATCCGGCCAAAAAATTCCTCACTGCCAAATCAAAGTCCCAGTGAAGGGCACCGTCTGAGCCCCAATTGCTGGGGAAAAATGACGTTAAAACTAAAAAAAAAAAAAGTTTTATGAAGAGTTGCTTACTACTGATCCTTTGGTTAAGGGAGTATGTCTTGTATTTTCAGGAGAGTATTCAATTGGTCGGTGCTAAAGTCATGAAACAGAAGTGAGCAGTTGTCTAAATGGTCCAGCACAAACTAACTAGCAAGTTTAACCAGACTTGTGTATTGAATGTATTCTTTTACCACACCACTACATTTATTGAACCGATTCTTCGGGGATTATTATTTTACAAATTTTAATTTGATTTAATTTCATCTCTTCTTCAAGTAGTTTTACTACTTACAGGCGAAGTTTCATATTATGGTAGTTTGTAAGCTCTCTATAGACATATTGCTGTAAATGCTGGTATTGTGAAAATTCCATACCTCATAGGGTTACAGCCTAGGTGTTAATTGTTTTAACCTTATGTCGGAAAATTAGCTTTACTCTTAGTTCTTGTCATATTTTCAAAAAGAACTTTAGACAAAATGTATTATTCCTTTGTTTTTCTCTAATATTTTTACCTTTCAAGGTAAAAATAAAGAACAATCAATCGGGTATTGAAGTCAGTGATTAGGCCAATCGCTTAGATATCACACTTGTATTCAATCCAAAGAACAAAGGAACATTCCACTCAGCAAGATGGAAGAAGGAATATACCCCAGACCTTTTATTTGTCTCAAAGAACAACAAAGGACACCCAATACTAACAACTGCAGAGGTCGTAGGAGATTTTCCACATAGTCAGCACCGCCCACTACTCATAACTACAGGGATTCAGATTCCCATGATGAAGACCCTACCCAAACAAAGATGGAACTTCCGAAAAGCAGACTGGAAATCCTTTGCTAAAGATATTGATAAGACATGTGAAAGAATTGCACCATCAATCGAAAACGTAAATAGATTCCACAAACTAATTCTTAAGTCCTCAAAGAAACACATCCCTAGAGGATTCCAAAAACATTATATTCCATGTTGGACCAAGCGGAGCGAAGAGCTACTGAAAGCATATGAAGAAACAAATGACGAGAATATTGCAGAAGAACTCCTGGAATCCCTACATGAAAATCGTGGAAAGAGATGGATTCAAGTGGTCGAAAATCTGGATCTCACACACTCAAGTCGACACGCATGGCAAACAATAAAAAAACTCCACCCAGAACCCCAGCAGACCAAAACTTTACCACAAATAGAAGACAGAATAGCCAAAGAAATTAAACAAAGAGGCCAGCACATACCAAGCCACCAATTTGAGAAGACAATAAGAAAAGAATACAAGAGGATCTTTAATACCTTACCAAAACAAAGTTCGTTCCTCTCCATCCCAGTCACCCAGGAGGAAATTAAAGGAGCCCTGAAGAATGTAAAAAATGGAAAAGCAGCTGGCATAGATGGTATATATCCAGATATGTTCACCCATCTCGGACCAAAAGCAATCAACTGGTTAACAAATACCATGTCTGACATAATAGAAAAGGGCACGTATCCACAACAATGGAAACATGTGATGGTCATTGCCATCCTCAAACCCGGGAAACCAGCTACAGAACCAGCTAGCCATCGACCAATATCATTTCTTTGTTGCCTATATAAGTTACTCGAAAGGATCATTCTTACAAGAATCATCCCATACATAGACAATCACATATCACATCAACAAGCAAGCTCCAGACCACACAGAAGCACTACAGAACACGTTCTGGCACTGACATCATTCATTGAATCTGGATTCGAAAAAAAGTTAAAGACAGGTGCAGTCTTCATAGACCTCTCAGCAGCTTACGACACTGTGTGGACAGGGGGACACGGGGAAAACTGGCAAAGATAATACCATGCAGAAAAGTATTGAATCTTCTCTCAACTATGACCAGCTCAAGACAATTTCACGTCGTACCTGGAGGAAACCAAAGCAAATCAAGGAAAATAAAAATGGCGTTCCTCAGGGGTCAGTCATCGCACCAACTCTATTCAATGTATATATTAGCTTAAAAAATATTTTGACCAATGGTACTTAAAAATGAACACCACCAAATCAGTATCTGCTACATTCCATCTAGATAACAGACAAGCTACAAAGACCTTAGAAATCAACGTCGACGGAAAAATCCTTCCAACTGACACAAACTCGGAGTACCTAGGTGTTACTCTTGACAGACAATTGAACTACAAAACACACCTGAGCGGAACAGCAAACAAAATAGCAAAACGCAACTGTCTCCTTAGAAAACTGGCTAGCACCTCTTGGGGAGCGTCACAACAAGTACTTAGAACGTCCGCACTAGCACTCTGCTATAGTGTTGGAGAGTACTGTGCCCCAGTATAGTCAAGAAGTTCTCATGCAAAAAAGATAAACATAGAGAATCCATGAGGATAATTACAGGATGCCTAAAATCAACGCCGGTACAGTGGCTCCCAACACTAAGTAACATTGCACCACCAGAAATCAGAAGAGAAGGAGCCAATCAAAAGTTCATTATAAAATTGAAGAAAACAACAGACAACACCCCTCTCAAAGACATTGTTAGCAACGCCCCCAAAACAACGAGATTAAAATCCAGAAGAGCTTTCAATCAGTCAGAAATTGAGAGCTACAACATGAAAGAGGCATGGAGAGACTGGTGGTTTGCGAACACACCATCGGAAGGAGAAATTATTAAAGACCCTGCTGAAAGACTACCAGGCTTCCAGAATAACACTAGAAAACAATGGGTCTCCTCAAACCGACTGCTGACAGGCCATGACATGGCAGAACATCAGCCAACATGTACAAATGGCGACTAAAAGACACTGCAGACTGTCCCCACTGCAGTGGAACCCAGGAGACTGCAAAACACATCGTCCTCCAGTGCGCAACAACCAGACTGGAGGGAGGTTTTGACATCGTCCTCAACTGTGATAAGGAATTCGGAACCTGGCTGAAGGGATATAATGTGGAGATGTAGCCATACGCTACTACTACTACTACTACTACCTTTCAAGGTACCCAAATTATACCTGTTATCTCTATCGCTTAGACTACTTTGTCGTCACTCGGTTATTTCCTTACTTAAAATCTTTTCCTCTGTTTTAAGCACATGCGCTTCACATTTCTATAATTTGAATTCTATCCTAGTGTCTTTTCTTATAGCATTCTTTTATTCTTTTCCGTTCTTTCAGAACATGTTAAAGCATACATGATTAACGGGTTATTTGTCTTCACACCTATGGTATTACAATTTATCTTCATTTCTGGCCGGGCTTTAGACAATGGTATCATAAGAATGACAAAGATCAAAGATACATGGTTTGTCCCTTCAGTATATCCCTTTTTATGTCAACTTTCCCTGTTTACTTGTCTTCGACTCAGTTCTTTTGTTTTTCCATCGATCTTTCAATCAAATTGACCTTGTTTTAAACACACTTGCCAGATTACTCCATAAAATAATCAAAGAATGAATCACCTTGCCAAAGGATTTTTTGCAGCCTTGCCATGAAATGCCCAAATTGTTGTGCTTCTTTTTGCAATCCCAAAGGACGGTTTTGTATATAAAAATTTGGTCCTTGTTAAGTGTATTTTTAGTTTTACACCTCTTTTATTAACCTGCAATTGCTGCATACGATCGAAGTAGCTATAGATATTATTCGAGGTGATACCTGTGAGTATTTTCGCATTCGTGTGTGGCATGGTATAGATGGCCAGCCAATGTGAGCTACCCGTTACTGACAGGTTTGACATTGTGTGCAAAAATTGAAAATAAAACCAGGAAATAGACGTCCACACTAAGGTGTGCAACGTGTTCGAGCGAGCCTTCCTATAAAATAAGCTTTAAAAAAAATAAGAAGTGTACCATCCCACTTATCTCTAATGTTAATGCACATAAAATGGAAAATGAATGTTATGAAATGTGCATTAATATTAGGGTGCGCTTTGGACCATCATGCTGGCAAATAAAACAAAGCAACATTGCAATCTACAAATCACAACAGCATGGTGGGCTATACACTTCTTAGTTTTCTAATATTTTTCTTCTATTTTCCCAAAAAGTTGGCCATTCTGAACTAATTTTGTTTCAGAAACCTTTTGATATTTTAAGTCGTTTCCGAGAAAACTCAGTTTTTAGGCTCTGATTTTTCCCGCCTTTATGTCCTGTAATAAGGTCTTCCCACTCGTTTCGCTCTCTTGAACAATAAAGAGTAAAAGAAAAAGAAATATATTATTATTTCTACTTTACTACTTGTATTGCTACTTTGGCTGTTACTACTACTATTACTACTACTAATACTACTACTACCACTACTGCTACTACTACCACTACTACTACTATCACCACTACTACTACTATTACTACTACNGTCGTTTCCGAGAAAACTCAGTTTTTAGGCTCTGATTTTTCCCGCCTTTATGTCCTGTAATAAGGTCTTCCCACTCGTTTCGCTCTCTTGAACAATAAAGAGTAAAAGAAAAAGAAATATATTATTATTTCTACTTTACTACTTGTATTGCTACTTTGGCTGTTACTACTACTATCACTACTACTAATACTACTACTACCACTACTGCTACTACTACCACTACTACTACTATCACCACTACTACTACTATTACTACTACTACTACTACTACTACCACTACTGCTACTACTACTACCACTGCTACTACTACTACCACTATTACTACTACTACCACCACCACTACTACTACCACCACTACTACTACTACCACTAAGTACTATTGGTACTACTACAACTATATTTACCACTATTTCTTTTGTCTATTATACATTTCACCTAGTCGGAAATGAGAAAACTACAGTTACTTGATAGCTCAGTCTGTATTCAGAAAAAATACGAGGCACGATCCAGAATTTCTTTCTAACAGCCCATTAAAAATTAACCAGTTGTAAAGTGGATAAAGTTATTTCTCTGGTAATTTTTGTCGTTCTTTTAAAAATGTAAATGAATTTTAATATCGCTTATAATAATGTTTTATCGATGTGTTTATTTTCGTAGTGTTCAATTATTTTTATGTTTTTTTAAATCTCCTTTTTATCCACCACAGAAAGTGTATATGTGGGCTAGAAAAATGGGAACACATTGAAGGTGACGAGGGTCCAAGGTCAGGTCAATTTAGATTAGAGCCAACCAATGCATATGGAAGTATCAATTTTCGAGTGGATGGAAGGCATACTCAGTCAAAGGTAATAAATATTCGATGGAATGGCAGCTCCGAGAGCAGACGTGTTTTTGCTGGTTGTCGTAATTTACATTACTTTATTTACGATAAAGAGAGAGTTTCAAAAGGTTACTTATTGTGTGTTATATATAGACCCCTGGATTCGTCATCATACTTGCCAAAGGATTTTAATGTCAAGTTTTCAAATAGTTTATCCAAAGCCGGATATAAATCAGATGAATGTATCATCATGGGAGATGTTAATGTGAACTTTTTCTCAAACGAAAACAAAGACAGAGAATTTAAACAAATTCTTTCAATGTATGGCTTTAAACAGCTAATTTCAAAACCAACACGTTTCAATGACAATAATGCAACCTTAATTGATATAATTGGAAGTAATGCTGCATCAAATATAATCTCAGTTCACACGATTCTCACGAGTATGAGTGACCATGAAATGGTTGGCTGTACGTGAAAAATAAACACTTATAAATATCATTCAAAAACAATACGTTGTCGAGATTTCAAAAAGTATGATCCTATTGAAATGAACAAAAAAACTTAGATCGTTAAATTGGAATGCTCTATACGAAATATCGAACGTTAATGACGCAGGGGACCTACTGAAATTCTATCTTGCGAAAACGTTCAATAAACATGCTCCATTGATCGTGAAACGAGTTAAAAGTAAACCATGTCCATGGTTAAATATGGACATCAAAAAACAAATGAACATCAGAGATGAATTATATCGAAAATGGAAGAGAAAAAAATCACAATTAGACAAAAACTTGTATCAACAAAAGAGAAACATTGAAACATGCTTCAAAGATTATCTCCGAAAACAAAAGAGACTGTACTGTTGAATTACTATTCTTTTACGTTATCAGTTCAACAATTTTATAGTTAATCAGTTTTTATTTTTAAATCCTTTAAATTTCTTTCAAAGTAGTTTTTATCTTAATTTTACAGGACGAACATATCTTTTTGTTGAAGTGTTTTATCCTGTATAAAGATTCATTATAAATAAACATATATAAATAAATAAATAAATATTCATGGTGTATAAAAACATACTAAGGTTGATACCAATTGCATTGGGCTGTTTTGATTTCAAAACGTTATCAATCGAATCAGAGCAGCATTTGTTAGAAACTGTCGATTTTGGAGGAGAGAATTTAGAACGCACGTGGAAAAAGAAAAGTACTTATGAAAGTGTATATTACATTTCATTAGGACATTCGATTCCCTTGCCTTACCACCCAAGCCAGAAACACCTTATCGCTACGTTCTAGGGGGAAAAAATTATAAAATGTGAGTATTTGGTATATATATGCCCAAAAGAATATAAAGCTATCTTTAGTTAAAACAAATGGTAAAGACTTCCACCGTGTTGGGAGTGCTAAAATTTCAATCTGCAATTTGTGTCTGCAGTTGATATCTGATGAGGAAAAAGTTTACATTGGCAATTGTAGTACCCCCTCCCTAAATGATTAACATAAAAACAAACAAATTATATTATATTATATTATATTATATTATATTATATTATATTATATTATATTATATTATATTATATTATATTATATTATATTATATTATATTATATTATATTATATTATATTATATTATATTATAATTTTTTTAGAGCTCTGGCTTTTAATTGTGAACACTTCTAGACAAGCTAGACTTCGATAATACCAAACTAACATTTCAATGTATTAATGAAAAAAAATTGGCAATGTACAGTCAGCCTTCATATCCAAACAAACCCAAGGTCTCGACTACTTTCATTCATTATCAGGAATAGAAATCTTGTCTGTCTTCTCTTTAGAAGCCTCTAAAGAGAAGACATCTTTTAAAGCTCTTGTACGTCGTCATACAGGGATATGTAGTACATTTTCATAGACAATTTCGCCCTGAATGATTAATTTTTCGCCGTAATTTAAGAAAATCGTAATTCTACAGAATGAAGTAATTTTCATCGAGTAGGTGCTCTATCTTTAAGAGATTTCCAGTTTCTTTCCTTACATCAACTTACCACCCAAAAATTGTTGATATTTACTTACCACTGCATTTTATTTTTCTGTTTTTGCAGTATATACGACTATCCGATGATACTGATCCACAACGAGTAATCAAACTTTTTACAAAGCATTGGAAACTATCAAAGCCAAAGATATTAATTTCAGTGACTGGGGGAGCAAAAGACTTTAACCTTAGCTCTAAGTTAAAAAAAGTGTTTGCTGAAGGACTTAGAAAGGTAGGACTATGTCTGTGTCTCTCTGCCTCTCCCTCTTTCTCTCTCTCTCTCCCTCCCTCCCTCTCTCCCTCCCTCTCTCCCTCTGTTTCTTTCTCTCTCTGCCTCTGCCTCCATCTTCGTCTCTATATTTCTCTCACCATTCAAACTTGTGGGGGTTTTTTGGCTAACTATATTTTATGCATTTTTCTGTTACTTGCTGTCCTCGAAAAGAAACTCTTGCCTAGTAGTGTTTGGCTAGTTTATTTAAGTTAATGAATCACCGCAATACAGAAAAAAATGAAGACTTTAGTCAACTGGGGTTATGCAAACAATTATGGTTCACATTAAAATGAAATTTCTAATATTTATCGCAGAAGTTAGAATAGGAGGTAATTATTAATGTGTGCAACAATCTCTGTGTCCTGGAAAATTGTCATCAGAAAAAGTTGGTACTTTAGAAGGACTCGCGTATATTTTGCATATGTACAGTGAAGGTATACTGAGTCTCATTGTATCTATTAGGTCTTGATCTGGCAGGAAGGAAAAAAACGAGGCCTGTCAACTCCGCAGAACATTCACCAAATTAGTAAATTATATGTATTGAAAAGAACTTGAGAAAAAATGAGAAAAAATCTCTGATGTGAGAAAGCAAATCGAGAGAAGAGGGCAATTCGATGTAGTTGTTATAGTAGTTGTTGTTGTAGTGGTTGTAGTAGTGGTAGTAGTAGTAGTAGTAGTAGTAGTAGTAGTAGTAGTAGCAGCAGTAGAAGTAGTAGCAGTAGTAGTAGTAATAGTAGCAGTAGTGGTAGTAAAGTAGTAGTAGTAGTAGTAGTAATAGTAGTAGTAGTAGTAATAGTAGTAGTAGTAGTTGCAGCACTAGGTGTTGTGGTAGTAGCAATAGTAGTAGTGGTGATAGTAGCAGTAGTAGTAGTAATAGTAGTAGTAGTAGCAGTAGTTGCAGTAGTTGCAGCACTAGTTGCAGCACTAGTTGTTGTAGTTGTAGCAATAGTAGTAGTATTAGTAGTGGTGGTAGTAGTTGTTGTAGTAGTAGTGATAGTACTACTAGTAATAGTATTAGTACTAGTAATACAAGCAGTAATATTTATGAAACGAGAAATGATTTTCAAGACGCCTAATTACTGCAATGGATTTCTAAAAGCGTTAGCAATGTAGTTTTTCTTTTCTTATTCTCATTCTAATTCTCAGTCTCGTTCTCGATCTCATTCCTATTCTCATTCTCATTCTCATTCTCATTCTCATTCTCATTCTCATTCTTATTCTTATTCTTGTTCTTCTTATTATTTTTATTCTTGTTCTTAACACGATGAAAACCTTGTTTAAAAACCAGTTTTTCCCTACAACAAGAAATCAGAAGGAGAAAAATAAGATGAAGTAAAATGAGAATGAGAGCGAAAAAGAAAAAAAATCAAAACTCATTTCCATTCTCGATCTCATTCTTTAAATTATCAGGCCTTGTTAAGAAACTAGTTATCCTCCAGTACAAATTTGTAGTTTGATATTTTTGGAAAAATAAACTTAAAAGGCAAGGGAAACATTTGGTGTAATGGAATAAAACGACGATTCTAGTCGGGAAAAAATTAAACAGGAAAAATTTTACAGAACGAACTTTTCCCGTTTACTTTATTTAAAGGTAGTAGAAACAACAAAAGTATGGGTCATCAGTGGTGGTACAAATACTGGAATTATGAGAGAAGTCGGAAAGGCACTCCAAGGACTTTCTCGCTTAAACTATGGATCGTTACTCCATGGAAAAAAGAGAAGTAAAGCCTCGGTTATTGGAATTGCGTCCTGGGGAGCTTTAAAAGATAGAGGCATGTATTGTTCGACTAAGGTATGTTGATTTTTAATACATTTTAATATGGAATATCAGGGTATCTTTTTCTTCGGAGTTTAGAAGCCGAATTGTGTTTTATTTTGAGGCACTATCAAGATACAGTGATAATTATTAATTCAAAATGTTGAATATTTTTAAACATTTGTTCGTATTAGTAATTGTGAGGAGCCATGGCTTAATGGTCATTGCAGTTGCACAGTTACTTTACAAAAGAAAAAAAACATTGGTTGGCGTCTGGAAGGGCGTTTCAGCCCAAAAATTCCTCACTGCCAAAACAAAGTCCCTCTGAAGGACACGGTCTGAGCCCAAATAGCCTGGGAAAAATGACGTTAAAACTGAAAAAAAATCATATTAATAATTGTTAAATTTGTAAAAATTCCTTTAGAAAACCTCCATAAAAATAACAATATCACGATGTTTACAAGGGAAAACTAGATGGTGTGCAGAAAATGTTTTTTCTTTCTGCAAACCATACAGCGAGACCATAGACCGAGAATTATTAATTCGAAATGTTGAATAAATTAAAAACTTTATTCATATTAGTAATTGTTAATTTATTTAAAATTCGTTTCGAAGATCCCCATAAAAACAAAATATCACAATGTTAACAAATTTACATACCATATAAATAAGTAATAAATTAATCTGTCATGAATAGTTGATTTAAAAAAAACCGTTTATAACGATTTTTTCTTTCAATTTGAGCTATCTACTTCAAATCTTCTGTTTACCAAGCACAAAAACAAGTGTGCTATACATTTTGCCTGGATCCCTGGTTGTAAATTTGAGAACCATGGGATTTTCTTGACATTTCAAGATCTAGCCCATACGTTTTTCCTTCAGGCATGACTTTAGTGAGATTTTTCAGAACATATTAATACTAAATTCGATAACAACTAGGTTCGCTAGACTGCACTGCAAACATTAAATAGTACTATTGTGAAAATGAAAAGCTAAATTTTTGCTGTCTTCGTATGTGTCAGTCTAACAAATGTTACAGATAGAATTTTTTCCAATAGTGACTTTATATAAAAGATATGTTATTTATGAGTACAGGAAATAAGAATGAAGAATTAATTTGTTTCCTTTTAGTTCTAAGTAGTCAATGACTCAATCTTTTGCAAAACATTTACTGGGAGCAGTCAGCCTGAGTGCATATTGGAAGAGAATGCAGTGGTTACACATAAGTGGAGTGGGATGTGTGATGTCACCAGACTTGCTCAATTTCTATAGCGAGTTAATTTTGAGACATCTAGAAAAGAATAGAGGTTTCCAAGTCGGTGGACATAACATTACGAACATCAGATATGCCGATGACAAGATACTCATGGCAGTGTCGCAGGTCTTCAAAGGCTTCTGGATGTAGTAGTATTAGAGAGTGAAAAGAAAGGACTGAGTTTTAATTGCGAAAAGACGAAACACATGGTCATATCAAAGGGAGACAGCCCAGTATGTACTCTGAAAGTCAATGACGAGGTCATAGAAAAAGTTCCATCCTTCAAATATCTAGGTAGTTTGCTGACAGATGATTCTCGATGCCCTCAAGAAATAAAGAGACAAATTCCCTTGGCAAAGACCAGCTCTATGAAGCTCCAAAAGATACTCGAAAACAGCAAGATATCTATACCAACAAAGTTAAGAATCCTCAAGTGCTATGTTTACCCAGTGTTGACCTACTGCTTCTGGACATGAACACTAACCTCAGAGTCACAAAGGAACCTGGAAAGCTGTGAAGTGTGGTTTTTAAGAGCGATGCTGAAGCTCAAATGGTCTGAGAAAGTCAAAAACTTTTAAGGCGAGCTCAAGTGAAGCGGCACCTGATAAAAGAAATTCACGCACAACAGCTGTATTTCTTAGGACACATCATAAGAAAGGAAGGTTTGAAAGAGGTGGCAATAACAGGGAAGACAGAAGGAAAACGGAGCAGAGGCAGCAAGCGCGTCATGTGAATAAGCTTTGTGGGAGAATAGCTGATGGAGAATGGTATCCACCAGTTTTAGGACAATTGCCCCCTAGAAAATCCCCCCGCACAGTCGCCATCGGATAATGGCCCCTGGAGGACAATCGCCTCCCGGACAATTTTCCCCGGGACAAAAGCCCCCGGAAAATCGCCCCAAGACATTCGCCCCCGGATAATGGCCCCCTGAGGACTATCGCCCTTCGGACTATTTTTCCCCAGATAATAGTCCCCGATAACCGCACATATATTGATGGCGATACATATCGTCAAGATTTAATATAGTTTGTGATTTGAATAGGATTATTTATGTTATCAAGGCGATGGGTTACCAACATTTTTTGTCATCAGATATGTGAGGAAGTAGGGACATTCAACTCATCAGAAATGTTTGTGAAACACTTCGCATGTTCATCTTTAGAAAATATCTTACGTGCTTTTATGTACTTTTAAAAGAAAAGAACTACGGAGTCAATTTTCCACCAATCACCTAAAGGCAAACTGTCATGCGTTAATTCCCAGTTCAGATTGGAAATGTCAGAGTCAGAAATATTGGAAGAGTCAGAAATATTGGGAGAAAAATAATCACAAAGGTATTGACATTTCGTTCAATTAACCTCCTTCAACCCAGTGCGTCATATTGATAGAGTTATTTTCGCCTTCCTGACTATTGTTCTTTCAGCCAAACAACAAGCGTGGCAGTATGACTTTAACGAGAACNCAAGATTTAATATATTTTGTGATTTGAATAGGATTATTTATGTTATCAAGGCGATGGGTTACCAACATTTTTTGTCATCAGATATGTGAGGAAGTAGGGACATTCAACTCATCAGAAATGTTTGTGAAACACTTCGCATGTTCATCTTTAGAAAATATCTTACGTGCTTTTTATGTACTTTCAAAAGAAAAGAACTACGGAGTCAATTTTCCACCAATCACCTAAAGGCAAACTGTCATGCGTTAATTCCCAGTTCAGATTGGAAATGTCAGAGTCAGAAATATTGGAAGAGTCAGAAATATTGGGAGAAAAATAATCACAAAGGTATTGACATTTCGTTCAATTAACCTCCTTCAACCCAGTGCGTCATATTGATAGAGTTATTTTCGCCTTCCTGACTATTGTTCTTTCAGCCAAACAAAAAGCGTGGCAGTATGCCTTTAACGAGAACTAATTGAGAAGTAATTCATTATTTTGGGTCAGCATTTGAGTTGTCCTGTTACACGTTTTGTTGTTGTTTTATCCGGATTTTAAATTGCACCAAAATGGAATATACAGTGACAACACATGGCAAGCGTAAACTGATACTTGATGAGCATCTTTATGTCTACCAGAAAAAGTTGGCCAATAACGTTGATTCATGGGAATGTGAACACCGAAGAAGAAATTCGTGCAAGGCGAAAGTCAAGGTGTTTGATGACCAGGTAATCGAAGCAGCAAATGAACATTCGTGTGGGAATCAGCATACGAAGATCGAAGTAACGAAGGTTAGAGCAGAAATGAAAAGAAGAGCGGAAACGACAATGGATGCTCCACAAATGATACTCTCCGATGGACTGGCAAATGCGTCAGACGTAGCGGCAGTAAATCTTCCACGTTTTGACCACGTTCAGCGTGCGACCCGGCGTCCAAGAGGAGGAGATGACACACCTGCCATTCCTCAAAATCGATCTGGAATCCCCGTGATCTCAAACGGATTTCGGCAAACAACTGACGGCAAACGATTTCTGTTACATGGTGTTAGGGATCCCAATCGGATTCTTATATTTGCTACCGATGAAGCATTGAGTTTGTTGGAATCGTCTGATCATTGGTTCGTTGACGGAACGTTTTCAGTGAGTCCAAGTATCTTTTTCCAGGTCTACACAGTTCATGCTGTATTTCATGGGAGAGTTTTACCTTGTGTCTTTGCTTTGTTGCCAAATAAAACACAAGCTACGTACGATCCTCTCTTTGGTGGATTACCATCGCATTTAAATTGGCACGTTCCAACCGATATATTATTCGATTACGAGAAAGCTGCCATGAATAGCGCAGAAAATGTGTTTGCTGGAATAACTGTAACTGGCTGTTTTTCTCACCTGTCCCAAAATATCTGGAGAAGAATACAAGAAAATGGACTACAGCCGTTGTATCGAAATGATCCGGATTTTGGGGAATTTATGCTCATGATAGCTGCGTTGGCTTTTGTGCCAGTCGTTGACGTACCTCAAGCTTTTAATGACCTTGAGTTCGAAATTCGCAACAATTACAACCAAAACGGTATTGACATTATACTTGATTATTTCGAAGATAACTACATCGGACGCCAACGAAGAGGAAGACCACGTGCAGCACCATTGTTTCCTCTCCATTCATGGAACATGCACGGTCCAGCGGGAGATGAACTTCCGAAAACTAACAACCACATTGAGGGATGGCACCGGCGCTTTAATGCGAATTGTGACGGTGTTTATCCGAATCTGTGGAAGTTCATCAGATCGTTGCAACTAGAAGAGAGCTTAATTCGAGCGGAAGTTCAGCAAGCGATTGGTGGTCATCCTCACCCGCGAAAGCAAAAATACATTCAATGTGCAGAATGAGTAAAGAACATCATAAACAATTACGAGAACAGACGGGGGAATATTTTAAATTATCTACGTGCAATTTCCCATAATCTGGGTTTTTAGAAAATTATATTAAAGCATATTGACTAAAGTACTTGTATCAGTCTGACATATTTCTTCAGGCAACTTTTATGAAGTCTTAAAATGTTTGACTATGGTAAAGATGTTTATAAACTATGAAGATAATAACTAATTATATAAAAATATTAATTACTGATTGTTATTATGATGAGCCACATGACGTTGCTGACATAATAAAAAAGCCATAGAGCAGTTATTTAAAAAAATGTATGAGGAAGCAAGAAATACGTCATAACATTTCTGCTGATTTAGGATTATTTTTGGGCAAATTCTCTTGGATAGTTAATGTTCCCTTATAACACAAAGTTATTGTGGGCAGGTGCTAATGTTGGAGTTTGAATTAAGTGTACTGCCTATTGTTTTGTATTGATGCTTACTGGTTCGCTGCATGATTTATCTACCGCTGGAAAAGACGAATGTATGTAGGCGTTAATGAGCGGAAGTGTCATTGTTCTTGTGAGAATATTGTTGATTTTCATGAAACTTAGAAGAATCAAGATATCTTCATGTTGAACTAACAGTATTGAGAAACCGTCTTTGTTCTCCACTTACTTTCGTTAATGTTATGAAACTTTAGCTATGGACACTTACGTACAGTATACTAGTAGAGACACCAATATATCCCTTTGTAAGCTCCTCTATATTGACCGTTGTTTTGGTTGGTCTTTACTTATTTAACATACAATATTACCATAATCTTTCCCTGTTGCCTTAAGTTCTCCTGTTTTCCAGTAATGGCCGTTTCGCTCTGTACCGGCACTAATTTACGTAATCACTCAGTTCACGCTGTAATAGTGGCAATTCTTGTAAACTATATCAACTTTGTGCCTGCCTCAATTGAGTCACCTTTCTCTCCTAAGCTTGAAAACAATATTCTGTGTCTGTACCGCTTGACGTTTCATTGTCAAGATTTTTATATAAATACGCTGTAACTTTGAATTGTAGAGGAGATGAGCTGTTTGTGCGAGTTGTGATTGCTTGGCCACCAAGTTGTAAAATAATTAGCCCTGTGTTCAAATAGGTAGACTTTACCGTCTGTTATTTATCGGGTTACCTTCCGCTTGACCTTCGCAACAGTTACTATGTGCGCGAACGCTCTGCATTAGCTAGGACTTTTCTATCCACAGAACGTAGACGCTAATATGCAGAATTATAAAATGCTTTACAATATGTTCTTCATTTATTCCCCAGATAGTCATATATTCCAAAGTGATAACGTTTCTTTATTTGTCTAGCATTAACAACTTTTCAGTGTATTCTTGAGCGAGCGAACACTTCTTGTTAACTTTTTTATAGGAGAAAGAAGGAATAATTGTTACTGCGGCCCATTATCCGGGGGCGATTATACGAGGGGTAATAGTCCGGGGGCGATTTTCCGGGGGCTTTTATCCGGGGGGCAATTGTCCGGGGGGCAATTGTCCGGATCCCGTATCCACCATACTAGCGTTGACCTTCAAGAGATAGGCGAGCGTGGCGAGAAATGATCACCAACGTCCGCGGCGGATATGGCACCTAAAGTAGAAGAATTTCAGTGACATTGTTTCAAAATGATCTAGTTATTGAGACTATTACAAAAAAGTTGTTATATTACAAAAATTATAATTAAAAAAAAATCTAAATTAGGCAATGTATAGCATAAACACTGATGAGGGTGATAAATTTATGATATAATGGTATAATGTTATAATGAGATTAAAATTTTGGTGGCAGTGATAAAGGTAGAGGAAATGTGGTTGATGCCTTTAATAAAATAGTGATGACAGTAATTGTAACATTAATGGAGATCACAAATAATGAGAATGTTATTTACTATGAAGATGCATGTGTGATTATTCTTTAGACACATCCTAGTCTTCGTTGAATACAATTGCGTTCCTTTTGAGTTCATTTAATAAGGCTCTAAGTTCTTTTGCCATTTCTTGTGGGTATTTTATGTTCACGTCGTTGTCGTGCTTGCTTTTCGTCTTTCCGGTAGATGAATGAAAAAACAACAAAAGTAGGCTCGAATTTCCTTAAAAGTTAGGCAAAATAAGTGTTCACTGTATCGAAACTCATTTGTTGCTCTTTGGTAGTACATCATTGCTGATAGGTAAAACTTATTTACTTTCTACAGAGCACTGTTGTTGTTGATTCTGACGTGAAGTGTGACTGTAAGGCTATTTTGCTTTCAGTTTTCGGCTTTTATTGCAAAAACTTCATTTCACCTTTTTGAAGTAGAGTTAGTACCAATGATAAAAGGCTTATATATATTTTATTTTCCATCCGTAGCATGTACTCAAATTCAATAGTGCCATGTACCGACCGTCCAAATTAACGTACCCAGACAACAACTACTCTTACTTTCTCTTCGTTGATGATGGATTTATGAACAAATACGGTGGAGAAATCCGTTTCCGAGCGCAACTCGAGAAAGAAATCAGTCGGATGAATCTTCTTAAGGGTAATATACAAGATATTTGTCGTATATATGGTGTATTACGAACCAAAAAATCTGCACGGGTGTAGTAGGAAAGCTTAATCCAAATAACGGATTTTTTGTTATTTTCTTTCAAAATGTCATGCACTCTGATATAACTTAACATTTTCAGTTCATTCTAGTTTTGTATTGATGGTTGATGGTTTGTTTGAAACAAATAAGCAATTATTGTACGCAAAAATTTTCAAAATACAATATATATATAGTATAAACAGAATTTAAGTACTTTGCTCAAAAGAAGATAGATGGTTAGTATCTCTTTTAGTGACGCATTCCAAGTAAACTTGTTTTGAAACAATTTTTTGTATATCGACATAGACCATATATACTCTTTTGTTTTCAGTTTCACAATTTTTGTCATCTTGTTAAATTGTGAAATTCGTTAAATTTTACACTGTACAGTTGAATTCGTAAAGAATTAGATATATGTTCTAGCCAATTTTCAATAAATAAAGTTAATTAATTTACAAAGGAACAATATACTTTAAAACAGTTGCTTAAGAAACAGTCTTCCTAAAGGTAATTTCTATTTATGTTTGCAGATGGTTATTGATTTCATCATAACTATCCTTCGGCATGCCGTCCTCTGTAAGGCATCAATTTCCATCACCTTTTTCGGCCGTGGTCAAATACAGTATTTTAACCGGAGTTTCCATTTTTATTCACGTCGGATGGTCATCAACATTTTTGTGTGCACCTTTCACTTTCTGGTTTCCGTATACCTCATCTTAATAAAATCAGCTTCTATGGGTATCCGTCACCTAAATGAAACCAGGTCCTTTTATCCTGGCTGATAAAGGGTTTACAAATGATGACATTTTGTCAAGAGTTTTGTGTCTGAACCTGCCACCGTTTCTGCAGAAAAGGACATTTCTCAAAAAAAGAACCGGTGTTTACCTGAAAGATTACAGTTGTAATGATGTAGGTAGAAGGAGAAATTCATGAAATTAAACTGTTGAAGATTCGTCATAATTTTCCACTAAATTTATCGCCATTGGCAAACCAAGTAATAGAATTTATTGCTTTTCATGTCAACATCGAAGGTCCAATTACCAATTGATCAGTGGAGTTCCCACAGAGCTATTTGTAGATCTAATTATTTGTAGCCCGCAAGCTATTAAATTTCCTATCAAGGTTATCCAGGAAAATTATTTTTCATAAATCTTTTTCTGTGGCATTATCTATAAATCTACTGCCTAATAGCAGGTAGTTTTTGAGAATCGTGCATTTCTCACAACCAGTGGTGTTAAGTGGCCTACTTTCATATCCAAATTACATTCATGCTACATCTGTTTATGGCAATAACTTTTATTTGAATTGTGTAGCTTTTTGTTGTGCATCAGATAATAATTTAGTCGCAAAGCTGAATTTTATCAGCCAAAAGGAAAATGTATTCATCATACTTCGACAGAGCTATCTTCAAAAGCTCCAGGGAAACAGAAAATTCCATAGAAATTTAATAATAATTTTCAATTTCTAAACAAACTTAAAATAATCAGCATAAAGGACTTATGACTGTGACTTTTGTTAAGAGAAACGACATAGCCAGAATTTGATCATATTTGTTTAGCCCTTTAAGTCACATGATGCATGTAGGACAATCATAGCGAGAATATACAAGAGGCCGCCTTTTAAAGCGTATTGCGACATTGAATTTTACTTTTACCTGTGTGCATATGTACGCTGTAAATAAAGTACTGAAAACAGTGCCACTACTGTAGGCTCTCGCTTTAAGAATTATTTATTTTTATTCCAAATGCGTCTTCTCCAAAGCGGGAATATTTCACCATACAAAAATAATAAATCCTGCAACAACACATTATTCAGAAACACTATGTAATAACTAAAGCTTGCTTCCTTTGGTATTTATTCTTATTGTTCCAAGCTTTTACTCGACACTTCTTCAAGTGTTCGCTATCTGATGTTAGTAGATACTAGAAATGGATTGTGCTTAAGTCAATGGGCTGTACATTGCACTAAATTTTGCGATCATTGCTATACTTACATCTTATCTCTAGTTCAACTCTCTTTCCAATCACCTTATCCCCGTGTTACCTCATAATTCTATTAAATTATAAAACCAGGAAATTAATACTAAGCTTTCGATTCCTAGAAGCTCCTCACAGGATTTTGCTGATGTAATATTATACTGTGTTGGTCGATGAGAGTGATAAAAAGGGGCATGATTAGAAATGAGAAGGTGGGAAGAGCTATCGGTGTGGAAGAAATAGCAGGGACATAGAGAGAGGCTAAATTAGATGGTACAGCCATATGCAGAGGAGAGATAATAGGTTTGTTATAAGGACAGTGATGGGGATGGAAGTTCTAGGAAGGAGGGAGAGAGGAAGATCATAGACGAGATGACTAGGCAGTATGAAGGGGAATTTAAGAGAAGTTAGTAGTAGTATAACTAGGAGACGAACAAAGTCGAGCACTGTGGAGAAGGAAGATTAGCTGTGGCGACTCCTGAACAAGGAAGCAGTTAAAAGGAAAAAAAGAAGTTATTGCCCAAAGACTTTAGCCTGGCAATTGAGCCTACTGAGCTCTTCCTCAAGGAGACGAACAAAGTCGAGCACTGTGGAGAAGGAAGATTAGCTGTGGCGACTCCTGAACAAGGAAGCAGTTAAAAGGAAAAAAAGAAGTTATTTCCCAAAGACTTTAGCCTGGCAATTGAGCCTACTGAGCTCTTCCTCAAGTTTAACAAAATACCAGCTTAATATGTGTATACAAAAAATGTCAAAATACCCGCTTCTTTGACTAATACCATGTAATTAAATGAGCTTTAGTCTTTTACGAATATAACAATAATTAACAGTGAACTTTGGTACACGCTTTGATATGCTTCCCGGACCNGGCAATTGAGCCTACTGAGCTCTTCCTCAAGGAGACGAACAAAGTCGAGCACTGTGGAGAAGGAAGATTAGCTGTGGCGACTCCTGAACAAGGAAGCAGTTAAAAGGAAAAAAAGAAGTTATTTCCCAAAGACTTTAGCCTGGCAATTGAGCCTACTAAGCTCTTCCTCAAGGAGACGAACAAAGTCGAGCACTGTGGAGAAGGAAGATTAGCTGTGGCGACTCCTGAACAAGGAAGCAGTTAAAAGGAAAAAAAGAAGTTATTGCCCAAAGACTTTAGCCTGGCAATTGAGCCTACTGAGCTCTTCCTCAAGTTTAACAAAATACCAGCTTAATATGTGTATACAAAAAATGTCAAAATACCCGCTTCTTTGACTAATACCATGTAATTAAATGAGCTTTAGTCTTTTACGAATATAACAATAATTAACAGTGAACTTTGGTACACGCTTTGATATGCTTCCCGGACATTATCCTCCAACTAACGTTACTTTAAATATAGATGTATTACCGGTATATACATTCCAATAACTGTAGTTACTGCATTCTGGTACATCAGTTTCTATCTCTTTGTGAGATGGAATCAAGCGTTCCATTTAGGTCTATTTAGCTTTATTTTTGACGCAACTCATACGCCAAACAGATTGTTGAATGGAAGACACAGCAGTAATTTCTTTTCTTTCAAGTTGAATATTGTAGCTGTCTTTACTGACTTACTAATGTGAAGCAAAAACTTGTTTTCGATTATGTAAAGAGATACAATGTACCATTTCTTTGGCCTTCAGCCCTTTTTTGTCTCTCTATGCGTTTGACAAGGGAAGTACGAGAAAGAGAGTGAGAGGAAGAGAGAGAGAGAGAGAGAGAGAGAGAGAGAGAGAGAGAGAGAGGGAAAGAGGGGAAAAAGATGAGAATTAGGACATTTATGTGTTGGAAGGAAGGGGAATGAAGACATAAGATTGAAATTATAAAACGTCAAACGTCTTTTAACAGATATGTGCCTATCTAAAACTTTATTAATTTCTTGACTATTGTTATTATATAGGAGTGGATGAGTTTGATAAAGTGCCTACAGTGTTGCTTGTTGTGGAAGGGGGACCAAATACACTTCGTCAAGTAGAAGAAGCACTGAACTGTGGTATTCCTGTTGTCGTGTTACAAAACAGTGGAAGAGCGGCCGATCTCCTCTCGGATGTAGTTAATGGAAAATACGACGTAGCGTAAGTGGAGACGTATTGTAATAGAGACGAGAACTTTAACCATAGAAAATAGCGACAAAATAATTATCAAATTTGTTTCCTTATCTTTGATATAGCTTTCTGCTAAAAAAGCAAAAAAACATACAGTAATAAAACTTAAAACTAAAACAGTAAAATATTTAGCTAAAAATATCATCGATGGCTATTGTCAAGCAAAATAGCTGTAAATTTTAAGACAGTGGCTTATTTAATACCTGCTAAGGTTTTTTATGGGTAACGTAATACCATTTTGCTGAGGTGGGTTCCTCGCGCATCATTAAAGTGTTTGAAAGTTACACGATATTCTTTAAACGATTCCGATAAAATTACCATTTCTTTTCAGTTTTAATGTCCTTTTCCCCAGTAACTAGGCTCAGACGGTGCCCTTCAGAGGGACTTGATATTGACAGTGAGATATTTCTTGGCCGTATGCCCTTCCTGACGCCAACCAATTACTTTTTGTCTTTTAAATTCCAAAGTCTTTTTGCGCACTCGGGGAATCGAACCCGGAACCTCTTGGTTACGGTGCCGCAGCACTAAAATCACGAAGCACTAACTATTAAGCAACGGCTCTTCAAAAGACTCTTATCAGGGCTCTCGTAGACGTCTCCCAGTTCGGTTCTGTTACAGCACGCCCCATAAACTGGGAAATATCGGCATTCCGACTCGGGAATATTAACCCCATTCCCTTTTCCGATAAAATTACCATAATTTGTATAAAAGGCATATTGTTACTCTTGCTAATTTGATCAGTCTGTATGAAATACGTTTGTTGGGCATACTACAGAATGTAAAGGTCAAACGTGAGAACCAGCTTACCTTAATATACACATTTTTTATTATGTTTAACTGCTTTATTGCTTTGTGACAGTAATCATTCTCTTTAATTGTCTTATATTGCAAAAACGTTTTTTAGTAATTGCCTTATGAGTTTATTACATAAACATTATTAGTTTTAGTTTGATATACAAACAATGTTTAGAGTTGTCCAGGTAGTTTACTCAAGGTGGTTTTAATTACTAAAAGGTCTTTAAGTTATAACATTGAAATATTCAATTGAAATTTCTTTGGTTGTTCGTAACAAATATTGGTGTTTTTATACATGAATAATGTACTACCGTGATGTTAACATCACGGTAGTACATTATTCATGAAGATGACTGAACCTTCGGTGTCGGATTTCTGTTGTTTTACAAAGTGTTTATTTCAGATTCTGCAACTAACTGTTGCTTATAAGCATTTTTTTTTCCCTTCTTCAGGCCACTTATTACCTCTTTTTGTTGTATCAATCTCCCTTTTCTGACATCTTTTCTTTTATCAAGACAGTATCCGGCTTCATGGACAAAGCTCCGTACAAGCAGATATCACACTGCTAACGTATTTGTCTTTGGTGACTTCAGTATTCATCACATGACCTGGTGGAATCATTATCATTTGACTGACAGAGCTGGAGAAGTTACTTACTACTTTGCTCTGGTCTTATATATGCCCATGGTCTTACACAGGTTGATTTTTCCACAAGATTTCTTTGATTCAGATCTAACTTTCTCTTATAAATATTTTGTTTTGTATTATATTGTGCAGGTGAAATTTTGCTTTGAATTTGCTGGGCTTGTCAGGTCTATGCCTGAATCCCCTCTGATGGCCCAAATATTCTTTGACTGGATCTTGACGGAATTTATTTGACAATACATGCTCTCCTGTTTGGGAGTAAGTCTTTATTAAGAAGGGAACTGACAATGCCAATTAAGGAGAAAATGCTTGTTTTTAGACCCTCATATGTTTTTGAACACAAAAACATTTTTGAGCGCGTGGCTTCATCAACTGATTTTTTTCTGCTGACTGTGTTTTCTTTCCATCCAGCAAGATATACTAGAACATCTTTCTGTAACCCCATCAAGTTTCTTATCTTTTACATATTTAGAAGGTGAAAAGTTGTCATTTCTTGGAAAAGCACCTTCATTGATGCTTCTTACATAAAAACAATAAAAAATATCATTAAACATATCATAATATTGGACAGTAACAAAAGTATTCTTTCCATTACACTCTCTTAAAACGTGTGCCACAGGTCTGTTTAGGACTTAAATGCACACAATAAGTTCAACTTTAAGTGGTCAAAGCTACGTTTTGGTCAAAGCCCATTTTGGTGATNTAAAAGGCATATTGTTACTCTTGCTAATTTGATCAGTCTGTATGAAATACGTTTGTTGGGCATACTACAGACTGTAAAGGTCAAACGTGAGAACCAGCTTACCTTAATATACACATTTTTTATTATGTTTAACTGCTTTATTGCTTTGTGACAGTAATCATTCTCTTTAATTGTCTTATATTGCAAAAACGTTTTTTAGTAATTGCCTTATGAGTTTATTACATAAACATTATTAGTTTTAGTTTGATATACAAACAATGTTTAGAGTTGTCCAGGTAGTTTACTCAAGGTGGTTTTAATTACTAAAAGGTCTTTAAGTTATAACATTGAAATATTCAATTGAAATTTCTTTGGTTGTTCGTAACAAATATTGGTGTTTTTATACATGAATAATGTACTACCGTGATGTTAACATCACGGTAGTACATTATTCATGAAGATGACTGAACCTTCGGTGTCGGATTTCTGTTGTTTTACAAAGTGTTTATTTCAGATTCTGCAACTAACTGTTGCTTATAAGCATTTTTTTTTCCCTTCTTCAGGCCACTTATTACCTCTTTTTGTTGTATCAATCTCCCTTTTCTGACATCTTTTCTTTTATCAAGACAGTATCCGGCTTCATGGACAAAGCTCCGTACAAGCAGATATCACACTGCTAACGTATTTGTCTTTGGTGACTTCAGTATTCATCACATGACCTGGTGGAATCATTATCATTTGACTGACAGAGCTGGAGAAGTTACTTACTACTTTGCTCTGGTCTTATATATGCCCATGGTCTTACACAGGTTGATTTTTCCACAAGATTTCTTTGATTCAGATCTAACTTTCTCTTATAAATATTTTGTTTTGTATTATATTGTGCAGGTGAAATTTTGCTTTGAATTTGCTGGGCTTGTCAGGTCTATGCCTGAATCCCCTCTGATGGCCCAAGTATTCTTTGACTGGATCTTGACGGAATTTATTTGACAATACATGCTCTCCTGTTTGGGAGTAAGTCTTTATTAAGAAGGGAACTGACAATGCCAATTAAGGAGAAAATGCTTGTTTTTAGACCCTCATATGTTTTTGAACACAAAAACATTTTTGCGCGCGTGGTTTCATCAACTGATTTTTTTCTGCTGACTGTGTTTTCTTTCCATCCAGCAAGATATACTAGAACATCTTTCTGTAACCCCATCAAGTTTCTTATCTTTTACATATTTAGAAGGTGAAAAGTTGTCATTTCTTGGAAAAGCACCTTCATTGATGCTTCTTACATAAAAACAATAAAAAATATCATTAAACATATCATAATATTGGACAGTAACAAAAGTATTCTTTCCATTACACTCTCTTAAAACGTGTGCCACAGGTCTGTTTAGGACTTAAATGCACACAATAAGTTCAACTTTAAGTGGTCAAAGCTACGTTTTGGTCAAAGCCCATTTTGGTGATATTAGTAAATCTACTTGCAATGTGATTTCTTACCAAGTCATCATCATTGTTCCACAAATGCCAGCTATGGCGCCCAAATCCTGAATAATTTTTAGTTCCTTCTTGTCTAAAATGTTTTAATCTATTTGCGTAAATATTTCTAACCTTGTCAATAACATCCTTTGCCCACTCATCCTTTTATGCATCTTATGTCTGTCTGTCTAGGTGCCATATCCTTCTAGGACTTGGGCGATCATGATCTTCCACTTCTTTCGGTCTGCTGCATTTCTAAGCAGAGTTATTGTAGTCTGTCCTGTTACCTCGCTTAGGCTTGTAAAGTATGTCATTCGCTGTCTCCCCCTGCTCCTCTTGCCTTCTATTTTCCCTGTCAACGGTAGGCTTTCGAGGTCACTTTTACTTAGCACATGTCCTAAGAACCGAAGCTGTTGTTGTCGGATAGTCTTCATCAGTGATCGCTTTGTATCCGCTTATTGTGATACATTGCTGTTGCTTTTCTTTTCTGTCCAAAAAATACCGAGCATGCACCTGCAGAACCACATCTTATATGTACCTCAATAATCACCGGCCGTTTGATACTCCATCAGTAGTTACTGATAATTCAGGCAACTTGCAACGAATCTTTTAATATTGCAACTATTCTCTAAAATAATGGCAAGAGTTGACATGACGTTGTTGTTTTATTTGTAGAATATCACAAAGTAAAGTGCACTTTGCCGTATGTTCTCTCTACATACAAATAGAAAAGCATGAATGCCAACGTTGCCTTAGGTTTCTAAGGTAGAATAGTTAATATCAGGTTCTCCAAGGCCAACATAGCTAATCAAATCTCCAGATGCTATTTTCCATACAATTTATTGTATATACACTTCTTATTTTTTTCCAAACAGTACAAAAACATGTACAATAGCTTTATTATGGTGGGAATTTGGATCCTAAAATGCCTAACGAATAGAATAAACACCCTCCTGTCCATTGACACAGCAATTTGTTCAGCCTTGGAAGGTTTTAGTATCTATTTTAGTAATAGTTTTGAGTAGCTCTAAGATACTGTTGGAATAACAGTATATGTACATCGGTGGTGGTTATTTTTTTTATCAAGTGTGTTTTTTTATTTAGGAACGGTGAAGACCAAGTTGACGCATCTCTAATGCTCCATGATGATATTGGTACTCATCTTTTCGGAGAGAATGTACCTAACAGGGAGGAGAAAATTGCAGAGGTACAAGATTATCTAAAGCGTATTGCTTCAAAAAAGAATTATGTAAGTATCATTGAACATTTATTTTTAGTCTCCATGAGAAGGGTACCACTAAAAGGAACTGTTGCTAAGAAATTATTGATTCCATAAATTGCTGCATTAGTTGCAACACAATTCCCAAAGATTGTGAAATCACAAAAATCCCAACGGAAATATCGTTTTCTCAACCAGATTTCAAAACAAATTGTACAACAAGCGCCAAGTGCATTCTGAACTTAACTTTGATTGAAAATGAATGTTTGTATGACATCTATTGGTTTCTTGTGGCTTAAATAGTTGAAAATAGAAATGATACTTGTGTCTATACGAACGGAAATAAATACTATACCACAATGAATACTTGTTTTCCCACCTATGTCGTAGAACAGAGTGACGCGTCAGTATTCGGGAGGATTATAAATGTAACTTCCTAGCGGAAAATTGACACCAGACAAGCGTACTACTAGTTGCCGTAAAACAATAAATAAAAAAATATGTGTAAAGCAAATAAATGAAGCAAAAAGAAATATATGCAATGAAGACTAAAGCGACATTCCACAATAAGTGTTATTGCAATCCCGTCGGAAGTGGAGGCTACACTTTAAATAATCAAGCTTTTGTTAAAAACACCATTTAGAAGCGAAAAGTTCTTTTTCAGAGACCATTTCTATGTCTTCTATTCCATTATCAGAATTTATCTAACATTGGTTTTATGTAGTGGCTTTGAAACGGCTTTAAATCTTATTATTGAGGCTCAATTTTACGTCGAACAGGGTACACGTGTCAATAAAACAAATGATATGTGGTTGCAAATAATGTAGTTATTCTGACATCATGCTCCAATCTACTGTACATATATCGGTCTACATAAAATTCAAAGACTGTGTGAGTGTGTGAATACAAATTATGATGGTATACAAGTATAAGCCAAAAGATCTCCTGTAGCAAAAGTAATCAGATTTTGTTTTCCTAGGTTACAAAGCTAGGATAAGGACATTGTCCTCATGCATTATGCTCTTTGTATACCTCTACGTGATCGTATAGCAAAATATAAAATTTGCCAACGGGCTCCTCTGTTACATATTTATCCAAAGAGCAATTATGCTCCAACATATTTGGTAATGTTAACTCCTTTTCTCCTAAAATGAGCTAATAACGGATGACCGGGCACACAACGCTCAGCTCTCTTATCTTTCTGCCTCTGCTCTGTCTATCCGTCTGCCTCTGCTCTGTCTATCCGTCTGTATGTATGTATGTCTTTGTGTCTGTCCCTCTCTTTGTGTGTGTTTGTGTGTGTGTACACATAGACAAGAAAAACAACTAAAGTCTCGTTGCAACTTAAAGTTTCTTGCATAGCAATAGCATTCATCAGACAAATGATAACAAAAAGGGAAAAAAAAGAAGAAAGATACCTTTCCTTGATGTCAAAGTAAAGAGGCAAGCATACTGCACCATTTCAGTTACCATCTACAGGAAAGCCACGCATACTTACCAGTATTTCAATAATGTATCACACTTTCAGTCTCAGCTCGTAATAGTACCATCACCAGCACGGTGTTTGAAAGAGTAAGAAGAATCATTTTATAATAATACGACCTTAGAAAAGAAAAAAGACAGCTGAATATATAAACGCCTGGAACTCGACACGGGTATGATATAGTAAATGTAGAATACCCCATTTCAGTCCAGAGGGCTTCCCTACTTTCCTTTGATGTCTCCTCTTCCTTTTCTCCTCCTTGTTCTTTCTTCTGCCCTTGTCGACTTTTTAACTGATGCCTAAAATTATCCTTTTCTTTTTGGTCGATCTTCTACTACACTTCTCCATTTCTGCAGTACGCCCCGTTTTTGCGGTCTTTATACTTAAACCTTTTTGTAACTTCTTTGCAGTTTGATACCACCATTTGTAAATCTGTATCATCATTTGCAAGCAAGCCGATTTTATCTGCACATGGACCTTCTCTGGTTTATCTGCAGAATGTCTTCGTTTAAAATTTTAGGTGCTATAAATAAAAAAGGTCACCATCGTATCTGCAGCGTGCCATTATACTAAGTTGTGGGTCTAGATTTTTAAAGGTAAGATGAAGCATTATTGCTGCATAAACCCTGAAAAGTTTTAGGGAAAATAACATCCTTGTTTTACACTACAACTCTATTTGATCGGTTAAGAAATTTCCCTTTTTAAACATAGTTTGGCATGAACACTGGTGTAAAGAGATTCGATGATAGTAATGAAGCGAGCAGGACAGCCAATTTTTGCTAAAACTTCAAATAGGAGATTACGTTCGATAGAATCGAAACCTTTAGTTCAGACAACAAAACCAGTATAAAGACCTCTTTGCTGTTTCTACATTTTTCCATCACTTGTCGTGAGATAAAAATACCATCAACTGTACCCCTGCCGCATCTGTAGGCAGACTGGAATTAGGGTAAATTAGTTCTGCTAACGTTTGAAGGTGTTGAAGTAGTATATTAGCGAGATGTTACGGTAATCATCAGAGCTGCTTCTGTCCCCTTTTTTGAACAGTACACTAACTATTAAATCAGTTAGGTCTACTAGAAGGGTAAGACTAGTTCAAAATAGGTTAAAGATGGTTAACAGAATGAACGAAATTTTGCCGTCAGACATTTGAACAACCAAGCGTTTTCTAACTTTTCAGATAAATCGAGTCTTCCAACTTTGAAACCAAAACGAAAAACACGGTTTATTATAACTGTGCATATCACATTTCTTTGGGCTTTGTGGGCCTAATTAAGCTACATGTTATTATTAAGCTATGTCTAAAGTCTTAGCATATTAGCTTTTATGCGACTCTATGGATGGTAATATATTTTTGTAAAACTAAAGAGTTCCATCCCAGTGGAAAATGTGTATTATATATTTTGTTTTAACGTCATTTTTCTCCAGTAACTGGGACTCCAACGGTGCCCTTCACAAGGTCTTGGATTTGACAATGAGGAATTTTTTGGCCTGATCCTCATCCTGATGCCAATCAATGGCTTTTTCTTTTATGAATTTCCAAAGTCGCCCGCTCGGGGAATCGAACCCGGAATTCTTTGCTACTGTGCAGTTGCACTAACCATTAAGCCACGGCTCCTAAAGCAAGGTGCAGCACCTGTTAGCCTACCCAGAGACTTAAAAGTACTGGGTTGACATCTGGCGGAGTTAAGTCTGTCTCATATGAGAAGGAAAGCTCAAAATAATAAATCTGGCCAGAGCGGAGTTATCAGCCTTGGTCGGCAGCCGTCCTAGGAGAAGGAAAACTCCGAAGAGTAGAAAAATACTGGTGGCTGTGACACCTTATCACCGCTACCCCTCTTATGAGTGCAATGAATTCCCTGTGGAAAATGTCTATTTGATTAAAATATCGTGGCATTGGTTGGGTTAAATGCATTTCAGTGTGCACCGATCAAGCAAAGGCCATGATGAGAAAATTATCTGGTACCGTAACTAGAATAAAAATGTTGCAAAAAACAGCAACAGTAATCACTGCATTATTCAAAGACATACTTTAGAGACAAAACAAATTATAGTTTCAATAAAGCTACTGTAGTTCTGGAGAAAGCATTTCAGGTAAAATATTTTATTAAAACTCGGTCATTACAATTAAGAGTGAGTCAAGCTTTACGTTATGTAAAGACATAGGTGTTTATCACATTACTCTTTTTCACATACAGAATAAGATGGCTTTCAAAAACAAATACTCTTGTGAGAATGATTGAATTCAAAAAAAGAATTGCTGTCTCATCTTCTTGCTTATAGATTTAAGTTGTCTGACGGATTGGGAAATGATATACGCTTATCAAAAGTTACATATTTAGCAGATATATTTTCAAGTATTAATGAAACATGTTTATCACTACAAAGGAAAGAAACAAACAATTTTCGTGCACATATTACTATATTATCTTTATCACGTAAATTCAAGTACAGAAACACAAAAGTAAAGCATCATAGTTATGATTGTTTTCCACTTCTCACTTTCTGCAAGAATTCGAAGAGAAATTAAATTCAGAAACCATAGATGAAATTGAAGATCATCTTAACAGCATATCAGAATCTCTTACGGAGTATTTTTCTAGCATGGAGTACAGAAACCAATATCGTATAACAAACCCATTCAGATAAACTGAAAAGCCCACAGGCTGTCCAACAGCGGATTATGAAAACTTAATAGAAAATACGTCTGATACTCAGTTAAAGTTTATACATACTCATCTTATAATGATCTAAAAGCTATGATGCAGGGTTGGTTTTACCTAAGGTTATCTAAAGGGGTGTCAAATTATGGCTTTCCAAGGTTATTTCCATAAATCCAATCTGAATAGGATCTCTTAAACATGATGTTCAGTTTATGTTCTATGTAGATTTTCTAACAGCCATCTTTCCTTCTTGTGTATTTCCATTGTCTTCTATAGAGCTATATCTTTTTTTCAGTTTTAACGTCATTTCCCCATAGTAATCGGAGCACAGATGATGCCCTTCGGAGAGACTTGGATTTGGCAGTAAGGAATTTCTTGGCCGGATACCCTTCCTGGGACCAACCAATGGCGGTTTTTTTTTGTAAAGTTCCACATTCATGCCCACTTGGGGAACCGAACCCGGAACCTCTTGGTTACGGTGCATCTGCACTAACCATTAAGCCACAGCTCCTCTTCTATAGTGTTTTTAAGTGCTGTAAATACGTACTTCCAAGATTAACCCTCTGTTAAGTGGTATTTTCACTAAAATTAGATGTCAGCTGGATAGAAACCCACAAGATGATTAGAATTTTCTTAAAGAATAGTTTCTATTCAGAAAATTCATAACAGACCTCTGGGTCTGACTCCCAACTATTCTATGAGTAGGGCTGTGATGAATAAAGCCTTGTAATGCCCCTGAAAATTTCTCAGAAGCTGAACGCTTAAAAAAGATGTAAAAATGCTATTAATGATGAGTTTCTGTGATGTAATGTTAGGTCGTTTAGAAATTTCAGTTTTGTTTTATTAGGTGACTTGCAGAGTTACCTTTGGAAGAGGCTAAAAAATATATTCACACTTATTTGTGTATTTTAGTTATCATGTTTCTCAAGTTTCTCAACTTATCTATTTTGGGTAACAAAATTGTTTTTCCAGATTACTATTTTTAACATCGAAGAATCGACAAGTTTGGATGTAGCCATATTGAAGTCCTGGATTAAATGTAAGATTAGTGTTGCCCTATCAACAATGTTCTGACATATACATATATATATAATTATTTAATTGACATACAGCTTATGACAAACGTGAGAGATTTAATACTGAAATGCTGCGAGCCTTCAGGTGGCTAAGATGACTTAATACTATATTTCCTATATTTCCAGAAACTTTAGTAGATTTATTGCAGTCCCAAAATGATGGGGTTTGCTAGAAATTTATTATATTTTTTTAAATATTAAATATTATTATAAATATTATTATTATTATCATTAGTAGTAGTAGTAGTAGTAGTGGTGGTGGTAGTGGTGGTAGTAGTGTAGTAGTAGTGGTGGTAGTAGTGGTAGTAGTAGTAGTGGTGTGGTAGT
>RDPX01000022.1:1479311-1490760 GCA_003991215.1 Morbakka virulenta
AGTAGTAGTAGTAGTGTAGTAGTAGTGTAGTAGTAGTAGTAGTAGTAGTAGTAGTAGTAGTAGTAGTAGTAGTGGTAGTAGTAGTAGTAGTAGAGTTGGAAGAGGATGTAACATTTGCCATAAGGAAAATGAGGAATGGGAAAGCAGGTGGCCCAGATGAAATCACAATTGAAATACTGGAACCACTGGAAGGATTGGGAATTTCACTTTTAACCAAACTATTAAATGACATGTACAATACCGGGCACATTCCAACTGGCCTATCTTGATCAATATTTGTTGCACTACCAAAAAAACCTGCGGCAATAGAATGCGAATTACACCACACCATTAGTTTAATGAGATATAATACTAAAATTCTGCTACGTATAATGATAAAGAGAGCCAGGAATCGAATTAAACCAGAAGTTGCTGACGAACAATGTGTGTTTGCAGAAAAAAGGAAACTGTTAACGCCATTTACATTCTAAGAAATTTAATAGAGAGATCTTTAGAAGTCAACAAAGACCTGTGTGTATGCATTATTGATTACACCAAAGCCTTCGATAGTGTAAAACATGAAGGTGCCATGGACATACTACAAGAATTAAATTTACACAACAAAGACCAAAGAATAATCAAGAACATGTACTGGAAACAAACAGCAGCAGTAAGTAAGTATCAGGCAAGATATAGGAGAATATCAGCATATAAAAAGAGGTGTACGGCAAAGATGTGCACTATCACCTGACCTTTTTTCTATCTATAGTGAGAAAATAATGAGAACTATACAAAAGATGCCTGGAATGAAAGTAATTGGAGAAGGTCTAAACAACATACGATACGCTGACGATACCACTCTCATAGCTAATTGTGAAAAAGACCTACAAGATCTAGTTAACAAGATTGTAGTTGAAAGTGAGAAAAGGGAGTTTGAATGAAAAGAAAACTGAAACAATGGTGATCTCAAGAGAGAAAATAAAACCGACATGCTACATAAATACAAATGGAAAAAGACTCCAACAGGTGCAAAAGTTTAAATATCTGGGTACCTGGGTGAAATCAGATGGTCGATATGAAATGGAGATATAATGCAGAATAGGCCAAAATCTGCCTTCCAAAAAATAAAACATGTACTTACCAACAAGTGCTTATCCCAGATACTAAAAGCAAGGCCATTACAATGTTATATAGAACCCGTATTATTATACACATGTGAGACATGGAAGTTAACAAATAAAATGAAGAAGCAACTTGAGGCAAAAGAAACGTGGTTCCTTCGAAGGATGCTGGAAATACCATGGACGGAAAGGAAGACAAATGAGGAGATTCTAGTCATGGCAGAGACTACATGCTCATTGCTAAAAAAGATAAGGAGACGTCATGCAAAATGTAAGGGACATGTAATGAGAAGAAATGACCTGGAGAACTTGGCAACAACAGGATAAATAGAAGGCAAGAGAGCTCGTGGAAGACAAAGGCAGAAAATGATGTATGACACTTCAAAGTGGCTGGAAAAAGAGAGCAACACGCGGACAATAAGAACCATGTATGAGAGAGTAGAGTGGAGGATCCTGATCGCCGACGCAGGACTGCATGGCACATGATGATGATCCGTTGTGTAAAACATTAGCCTGTTAGTTGCGTGTAAATAAAGTTTGGTCTTGGGCAGACAGAATAAAACCCTCTGTTTTCCCTTTTAGTCCGGAGCTACGTAACCATTGATGGGTTGCCTTTTCGTCAACTTCAGCATCCTTGCAACGAGCTACATACTGTCCGTGAAGAGGTTTCTCACACCATTGATTTTCAATCTGCTTCATACCAGAATTTTATCCTTTTTCTTCATTTTTTGTGCTATTGACGTTGGTAATAAAGTGTTATCGGTGTCTACATCGACTTGCAGTTCACGTGAAAACTTATTTGCTTCGTTGACAACAGAGTGAAATTTTTTAATATTTTCGTGTATTTTAACCAATTGTAACATCCAATCAACTGCGTTATCTAGATGTTGTGACAGACCAAGTGTAGAGGTTTTATAGGAAAGTTCTAATATTATCATATCTCTTCCACCTTTCTCTCTACTTACGTACAAACAATCCACATTGGATTTAGATTGGTGCATTTTATTACACGTAAATTCATCATTAATTCGTTTTAGATCATGTCTCTAATTGAATTGGCTTAGATCTCTCAAATGATTCTCTTCCATTTGGCTCTATCCATTGCCCATTCTTCAGATATTTTAAGCTCTCTTATTTCCTCCTTTATGCCGTAATGCAATGTTTCTGAAGGTCTTCCACGGGGGTTTCTTCCTTTCAGCTCTAGATTTTTGGCTCTATTTATTATGTGCTCTGGTGGTCTCTGTCTGACATGACCATACCATCTTAGCCTTCCTTTCTTTAAGATCTTCTTAACATCAACAATTCCGCATGTTTCCATTACTTCCTCATTTGTAGCCCCTACTCCCAATTAATTCCACTCATGTATTTGAGCATGCGACAATGGCAGCTTCTAATTGGGTCTTCTAGTTTCTTAGATAGGGCCCGTGTTTCTGGTCCATACAGAAGGACAGGTCTAATACAGGCTGAAAAGATACAAGCTCTACTTCTTAGGGGAATATAGTTATTTACTAAGAGGTTGGCTAATTCTTTCCATTTCACAAACCCCACATGGCCATCTAACATTTCTTTTTCTTTGTGGTTGTCTGATGTTCTAGTATCATAGCTTTTGTTTTTCCCATATTTACTTTAAGTCCTTTGTATTAGAGAGCTTTTTTCCATTTTTGGACCCCCTCTGCTGCCACTTTCTCTTCTTCTGCAGCAATGACTAGGTCGTCTGCACAGAGGTGTTCCCAGAGATCTTCTTTCTTCTTTTAATCACCATTCGTGGATGTACCCTTTTGCACCTCTTGCACATTTGCAGTGGTGGTGTGTGTCCACCTTGCAATTTCCCCCCGTTTCTTTCATTACTAGGATGAAAAGGAGAGGGCTAAGGGCAGATCCTTGGTGAACTCCTACTTTAACTATAAACTCTTCTCTTTTTCCTGATGGGATAGGAATCCTTGATCTTGAATTTACATAGAGAGCCGCCAGCTGATTTATCAGCCTTTCTGAAACTTTTTGTCTTCTTAGGGCCCATCTTAAAGATCTTCTAGGTACTCTATCAAAAGCTTTCTCAAAGTAAACAAAAATCTAGACCAACCTCCTTTTCTTTGTATTATACTTCTTGGACTTGTTTCAAAATGAAAATTGCATCAGTTGTAGACTTCCTCTCTTGAAAGTCAAACAAAATTTCATTGATTTGGACAATCTCTCCGAGTCTTGCTTCAATAACCTTCTCCAAAGTTTTCATGCAATGTTCCTTGAACATTGCATGAAAACTGCCTTGAACACAGTGACTGTTTGACTCTCTCTCTCTCTCTCTCTCTCTCTCTCTCTCTCTCTCTCTCTCTCTCTCTCTCTCCAATAATCTAGAATTTTCTCTTTTCCATGATCTCTCTGAAGATCTTAGTGAACTCTTTCATTCCAAGATCACCAGCTGCAAGAACAAGATGAGAGGTGACTCCGGAAGGACCTGGAGCTTTTCTCCTTTTCATCCCTTTAATTGCTCAAAGCACTTCTTCCTCATTCACATCATCTATCGGTCCCTCCACTTTGTTCTCTTCCTCCAAGGTGTTGGGGTTTTTCTCATTTAGGAGTGAGTCAATGTACTTTCTCCACCTTTCTTTACTTTCAGCTTCTTTCAGTAAGAGTCTTCCGTTTTCATCCTTTACATACTTAGCCCCTATAACATCCTTTCGTTCTTCTGCCATTTGTTTTGCCACTCTGAGCATTCTCATTTGACCCTCTTTTGAATCCAGGTTTTTGCAGCAATCCCTCCAGGCCTCTTCTTGGGCCTTTGCCACTGCCATCTTGACTCCTTTTGATGCTTTCTTTCTGAAACAGCTGTTTTGTAGCTGCTGCCGGTTTTCTCGACAGAAATTGAGAATTGATTCGCCTCCCATATTTCTCTCGCCAATTCCGTGTGTACCCAAAACTTCTTCGTTCTCTCTCTTCTAATGTGACCGTTCAGATCTCCAGCTACAATGAGAACCTCCCGGTCGTCAAATTTGGAGGCTTTTCCTTTCAATTTTTCCAAAAAGTGTTCTTTCTCTTTTGCCTTTCTTCCTTGTTGTTGGGCCATACGTACACTTCACATTTAACACAGCCTTTCCAATAACCAGTTTCACAGCCATCATTCTGTCATCAACGGAAACAATTTTTAGTAAGCAGGTAAGTTGTGCCGAGACAAAACCATTCAGGTGTTGAGTCTGGTTCTGTTAATATTCGGTTAAAGTGCGCTGCATGGAGAGTTGGGGATTTGATCAATACCCGGAGATTTCCACTTGAGAGCCTTTACAATTTCTTCAACAGTCAAATTCTCCTATGTTTATTCGGGAATGTCTTTAGTGGAATCTTGTAGATGTTCTACCCATACGGAATTTTTTTTATTCACACCGATTTATGAACTAAACTGTTCATAAATCTGTGTGTAAGATCCCAAATAAACAGTAATGACTATATAAGTGTATTGAAATGTGTTCTGATGCATCCAATACCTTCATTATCTTAATTGTTCATAAATCTGTGCTTAAGATCCCAAATAGATTTTATCGGTTTTTTAAAAAAACTGGCCAAAGGATGTCAAAATCAATTTACTTTCTTAATTTTGGGACCCTGTTTTTTATTAAAAATCTTATTATAGCCTCACTAAAAAGCCATGTGGAAATAGCTGTTTGATTAAATTGAGGCTAATCACAATCATCTTTTTTATTTAATTTAAATCACGTTGTTTAGAGCAGACATTCATTTAAAAGTACGTTTTTAATTGGGTTAAGATCAATATTTTCAAAACACCGAAACAGGTTTTTTCTTTGTGGTTTTGTATTTTGTTCATTATTTTCAACAACTATAATAATATTAAATCTACTGTCCTCTTTCGCAATTATTTATCTCCAGCCACTTTTTTTATCTTCACAATTTACCATATTAAGATATATTTTTTTGTCGTTAAGTCCATTGCTCTCATAAAATCTGAGTTTCATATCATAACGTTTTACCAAGATTTCTGTAAACATTTTTTTTCGAGATGTATAACTTGTATAACTCTCCCGATATTATTGCCCAAATATTTTAAACGCACCTTTTCACATCAAGATAGTGTAATTAAAATTGCCATATAGAAACCACCTTATTTGAATAAGGATATATTGGCTGTTGCGGATATAATGTTAACTGTGATTATTTCACTGCATTCAGTTTCATATCACAATAAGCTCGATTGCAAATTCCTTTTAAAGAAAAGAAAAATTGTCCTTCTTGTTAACAGCTGCCCTGCCCACCCATATTTGAATGACCTCAAGGCTATTAATTTTATTTTTTTCCTCCAAACACCACATCCAAAACTCAGACAATTGATCAAGGAGTGATCCCAAACTGTAAAACAATGTTTCATCTTCCACTTGTTTAGACGTGCATCATGGACTTTGATATACACATTCCGCTGCTTAATAATGGCATAATCAATGCAATAAATATGATGGTAACTGGATGGAGTATGGTTACTAAGAAAACATTGATAATTGCTTTATAAAGGCAGGAGTTTCAGAAACACTAAAATCCAGGCCAATGCACGATGAAGATGAATCAAGTTCTTGCTGCTAAGATGAAGACACTGTGAGAAAAGATCTGAGATATAGTTGCAGCTGCAAAAACTGCTGACAAGTTGCAACTTTTTTTGGTAACACAGAGAGAGAAATTATTGCTGAGCTGCAGGAAAAAGATACAGAATAGGAAAGTGAAGCTAACGATGACGAATGTAATGCTTTACCCCAAATCCGGAAAATGAATGACCTCAGAAATAAACTTTATAAGAAAGTCAAAATTCCTTGTTTTCAGCCAATAGGAATGAACTCCTTGAACATCTTGTTTAAAAATTGATGGAATGCTTGAGAAGAATGTTATTAGTAAAATAGGACAAACAATTGTGGACAGTTATTTTGATATTTCACAATGAAAGCTGTGGAAGAATTTTGGCGATTTACAGAGTGTATTAATGCTAATATTATGTTTCCACCCTCCTATTAAAGATACTTTTGATACATCCAATAACTCGAACAAATTCCGATTTCCACTGAGGGTGCAGGCAATCGAATGACACCTGTATTAACAGCAGCGTTTTGCTCTTAAAAATGCAAAGGTATGATGGAATGAAGATATTGAAACATGTTATGTGATCGGGCGGTAAAAAAATTATTGAAACCGTAAGAATTTGTTTTCGCCTTACCCTTGTTTCGAGTATGAATAGTAGCACATACCCTGCTGTTCACTCACTGCTTCTTATTGGCAGCATTGCGTTTTGACTTTGTGTATGTCAACTTTATTTGTTAATTTATTAAGCAAAGCACATCTTTGCCTTTCTCAGGTATTGACTGTTAAGAATATTCGTCAGTACGATTTTCCCTTTCAGATATGGCTTGTTGAACTGGGAGTAATTGTCATGAAGAGTTCGTTTTTTCATATCGTATAATTTTACACATTTCCCCCATGTCAAATCTCTCATTGAGTTGGTATTAATTCACCATAGATCCTCAGTGCTCGATATTGCCATTCAAAATGGATGTTTCCCTGTCTTCTTTTTCGCTGTCTCTTCCTCTTGATCGTCCTATTTTTCGTCCTATTATTCTTCTTGTCCTTCTTCTTCATTCCACTTTAGCCACAATGAGCCGTGATGTAAAGTGCTCGATTCTTTCCTCTTTCATATCATAGTTATCAATCTTAACTATGGTCTTCTCTTGCACTTTGGGTTCTTATGATTCCCTTTTTTGCCATTTCCACTAACTTATTTGGCCACAATCGTGCAACTTGCTGTATTCTTCGTCTATATTCCACTCTATTCAGAGATTGGTGCAGCCCTTGGCTGGCAATGGACGTACATATCATGTCTTGCATTGGTGATTACTTAATATTCATTCCATGGGCGTAATTTCATGATTTCTGATCTTATAGTATATTTTCAAATTTTTTTTGCCTTCATAGTCACACAGTTTGTTTTGAATTGCATCGATTTTAAAGAGAAGTCCAATAATGCGAATATAGAGGAAGAAAGACAATAAAACGGACGTTGTAAACATTTTCTGGATAAGTACATAGCATCAACAGCTCAAGTAGTATAGTAGATACCCACTAAAGTCATTAGTTCTATTTTGAATCGAGTTTGTAGTAAATATCAAAATTATTGTTCAAATGTATCTTGTATAGATAGATAGAGAGATAGATAGATAGATAGATAGATAGATAGATAGATAGATAGATAGATAGATAGATAGATAGATCGATCGATATACACTATTCTTAAAACGTATATATATATATATATATATATTGTCTACCGTAGATGGAAATCAGGATTTGAAGGCACAACTCAAAGTAGCCATTGTTTGGAACAGAGTCGATATCGCATGGGATTTTATCAAAGCATGGAAAGGAGAAAACAAAAAGATTGTAATTATTTTTTTAATTTTATTAAATATACTATTTCTTAACGATATAATTAAAGAGAAAACCTGTTAGAGTAGCTGAATTTGATAGCTATTGTGTCTTGATTTACTCTTTTTTNGATAGATAGATGGATAGATGGATAGATGGATAGATAGATAGATAGATAGATCGATATACACTATTCTTAAAACGTATATATATATATATATATATATATTGTCTACCGTAGATGGAAATCAGGATTTGAAGGCACAACTCAAAGTAGCCATTGTTTGGAACAGAGTCGATATCGCATGGGATTTTATCAAAGCATGGAAAGGAGAAAACAAAAAGATTGTAATTATTTTTTTAATTTTATTAAATATACTATTTCTTAACGATATAATTAAAGAGAAAACCTGTTAGAGTAGCTGAATTTGATAGCTATTGTGTCTTGATTTACTCTTTTTTTAACATCTTAATGGCGATTGTTAATGCACTCGTTATCCCAAAAGTATATTACTCTAAATTCCCTTGCAAGAGCTAAGCTGAGTTTTGGGGTGGAAAGGGCTTTTTTATTTTGTTGGTTATTCAGCTCTACATGGGAGGCATAGTTATAAATTGTACACGAAATGATACCTTTTTATCCAGGTATACAATTTCATTTTGAATAAACTGTTGACATGTGGTGAAACTTGACCCATTTTTGTAAAGTGCTAGACCATCTCGTTTCAGTGCCAAAAAGGAACAAGCTAGTCTTGTTGATGAGCAGAACGTATTCCTATGTATTCATCGTTTGTAACTACTTAACCGACTGTACGCGTTTGTTTCTCTAACCCTCTCTCTCTCTCTCTCTCTCTCTCATCTCCTGCGTTCTCAAACCCCAAACACCCTTAACATTCTCGCCCTTCGCTGTCCCTAAAAGAGCATGGTCACAACAGAATAATCTGTATTATAGCACCCTTGTATTGATGTGTTAGTTATCCTACTGTATATTTCAAATTTGAGATGGGACTCAATTACCCGAGCGAAATCTTCTTTGCTACCAATCGCTATCCACATTTGGTAGTCAAGCAGAACACTCCTAAGATAATTTACAAAAATTAAATAACCAGGTGAGCCCAACCCGACCCCTTAGCAGATGGAAAACTCTACGTTTATTTTTAATGCACAATCTTTCAAAGCTCAAACTACCAGGTAAAAATGAAGTTAATGTGCTTTTAGTCGTCCTTGTAGTCGTCAGCAACCATACACCATATTGTTGAACCTTGAGCACATGCCTAACCTTTACTCTGTTTCAAGAACAATGTCCTGTAGTCTAGATTAAACCAGTTCATTCTCAATGGTTGTCTTTTTACAATAGACTACTCCTGTCGAGTGAATGTCCACTGAATAGTACTCAGAATTTTTTCCTCTTCGAAATTTTCAACATTTTTTCTTTCCTCTCATATTTTTGTATTTTTATTATATAATTTTCTCATATTTTCATTTTCTGCGCTTTTAATAAGTTTTAAAAAATGCCCAGTCTCACCGGAAATTCTAGCCCCACTTTGCCATTCAAAACCCGAAATAACTACCTTGGATTACAATGAAGCATACAATGAACCAGGTATATCGGGAAAAGAACTGAATAGGAGAATTGGATTTGCAAACAGTAAGTTCTCCGAGATCAAGAAAATGCTCTGCGACTATCACCTAAAACTTGAGGTCACAATGAAATTTTGCAATACATATGACCCAAGTGGGTTGTGTTACTGATGTGAGACCTGGACAGTGACACAAACATAGTTCGTGGTGAAATGGCAAGAATGTCAATAAAAAAAGGAGATCGAGTTAGCGAAAAGTGAGAGTGATATGGAGAGAATAAACTGGGCTTGGAAATACACCAATGAGAAGATATTGAACATAACAAAATCATTTTTAGTGACAGAGTATATAAGAAACCAGAACAGAATATGTGTTGCACGTGTTGCACGAGCATCTAACGACAACTTGACTAAAAGGCTAATGTTCGTCGACGAGAAGCATATAAGAAGAGGCAACCGTAATAAGACAGTGCTGAAAAATGTGATTGTGCAAGAAGTAAAAAAGGGAAAGTCGTTAGAGACATTTCTGCGGGAATGCACTAAGAGAAAGTTTTAGTTTGTCAAACTGACTTGTATGTTAGTCAGTGCCCTAGAGTCCAGTAAGGGCTATTAGGTTAAGAACGTATGTATGTATTGCAGTCGCCTTGTATTTTTTAACTAGTGAACCTGGTTCATAGGCACAGTAGAAACAGAGTAATCGTGTATATCATTGGGGTTTTTTGTAAAATAGTGTATTTATTTCCTATATATACAAAATTTCCAACATTTTAGAGTGTGTGAATTCGAACTCATTCCTCCAGCTTAAAAATCAGAAACTCGAACTCATCCCTTCCGGTTAAAAATCAGAAACGCGAGTCAGGCTTCAAACAGGTTGAACTGGCGCATTTTTTAGTAAATTTCTAATCAACAATATGTTATTAAACTGATTTTGAAATTGGTTTTTAGAAGCTAGTCATCTGATTTTGACTAGAACATTTAAGGTGTTTTCTCTGTCTAAGGTTGTGGATGATTTGAAAGATCTAATGAAGACTGTTCTAAAACGTGGACGAATAACCTTTTTTGAACTTCTTACCAGCAATGGAGTCGATATTAACAACTTTTTAACTACAGATGAGTTGGTAGGCCTTTACAAAGCGGTAAGTAATGGGTTTGGAATTTCTTTTGTCTGTTTTGGTTTTAAAGTCATTTTTCCCCAGTTACTGAGGCTGAGACGGTGCCCTTCACAGGGACATGGATTTGGGGAGTGAGGTACTCCAAGTAAAAAGGGGGGCACTTGGCTTAAAGCATTTCGAATTGTGAATTTTGCACTGGCTGCCAACAAAAATTAAGGCATATCCCTTGACTGTGGTGTCCTAATTCTCGTAATACCACTAATACAAAGTATGACATATTTCATTATTCTGCTCAAGAAGATGGTTGAAGATGGTGATGGTTGAAGGGTTTGAGTCGTACAAAGGTAGAAATTATTGCTATAGTTCCCTTGTTGCTCCAGCCTTGCACATGTCTGAAATTATTATTTGATTGATTAGAAGTATTCTTGATTGTCATAAAAAGGCCTGCTTTATCTAATTGGGTAAAAGATAAAGACTTGTAGGACTTGTCTGCGAGTGAAAGATGATTTCAAGTTCAATATACTTATCATAATCGTCGTCATCATCCCTACTAGCATTTTTTTTTATTTTTTTAATTTTTCTTCCTATTTTCTTCTTTTTCCTTTAGTCCTCAGGCTAACATTTTGATGATTCGACCACTGGGCTCTTTCTTCTTGACATAGCAAATTTTACCACTTGATTAGCTTCCACTCTGGCAAACTTCATGTTTCTCCTCAATACAATGACACTCTTACTAACCATCAGATTATTTGCATCCCACTAATCTCCTGTCGACCTCTAATAATAAAAAATGAAGTAGATTCAAATTGTTCAAATGCAATTGCCGAGTCACAACAATGACGTCACAGCACACCAGAGAGAGAGAGAGAGAGAGAGAGAGAGAGAGAGAGAGAGAGAGAGAGAGAGAGAGAGAGAGAGAGAAAGGTTGAAGGCAATCATTTAACACTCTTCTCGATTTTCTTCTAATTTGGCTTCCTCTAAATACTAAATAACAGGCAAACCTCTTATGCCGTCTTAGAACACAGTTCTATATTTTCATCTACCTCTTTTTCTATTTGTTTTACCTTAATTTACCATACCTTTTTACCTTACCTTTTTACCTTACCTTTTTACCTTACCTTTTTGCCTTACCTTTTTACCTTACCTTTTTACCTTACCTTTTTACCATACCTTTTTTCCTTACCTTTTTACCTTACCTTTTTACCTTACCTTTTTACCTTACCTTTTTACCTTACCTTTTTACCTTACCTTTTTA
>RDPX01000022.1:1510032-1520152 GCA_003991215.1 Morbakka virulenta
AGTGTGATAATGTGATTGAAGCAAGAAGGCCAGATTTAGTCTTGGTAGAAAAGAAGGAACATACGGCAATAATCATTGACATAACAGTACCGGCGGATGCGAACGTGGCAGAGAAGGAGAAAAAAAAAGTAGAAAAGTATCAAGATCTGAAAAGAGAAATAAAAAGACTGTGGAAACTGAAGAAAGTAGAAGTTGTCCCTATTGCTATTGGAGCTCTGGGATCTGTGACCAAAGGATTTAAAAAGTGGGTTGAAAAGCTTGGGATTCACTGTAACTTAGGAGTACTTCAAAAGACAGCGTTGTTGGGAACAGCCAGGATTTTGCGAAAAGTACTGGAGTTTTGAGAAAGAAAATGCTGGTAGCCCATGGTTATTTGTTATGACCCGCCTGTCAGCATAGAACTCGGCAATAAAAACAGCCAGACACAAAATGTGAAAAAAGATGATAATAATAATAATAATTAGTCAGATATATTTCATGTCCTGGGTATTGACATTAAACTGCATCCGGTTGTGGAGTTTCGACGTGGGCAAATGAGGTTACCCTTTGTCACAACTACCTCCAGGTCACCTTTGGGCAAGGTGTAGCACCTGTCAGCCTACCTCGAGACTTTAAAGTACCGCATTGGCATTCGGCGGGGTTAATTCTGCCTCATGGGTAGGGGGGCGCTTTAGCCTTGATTGGCAACCTTCCTAGTGATGGTGTCACAAATAAAAATACCAGGGAAGGAAAACCTTAAACAAACCAATCCTTATCTTTCAATATGAGTGCTCAAAGAAACCTATCAAGCAACGACGTGCAGGGGGGCGGAACTTTGTTTGTAGGCTCCTCGTCCGGCAGGGGAAGATACGAGGCTTCTCAAGTTGTCATCATACGAAATCCTCGTCGAACAGAGAAAATTAAGACTACATAGACAAAAGAGTTAAATAGGACTGTAATGAAATGTTTTTATAAAAGTAACCCAGATCGTAAAGGTTACAGAAAGAGATTACATGCACTGTGAAATAAAGAAGGGTTATTTGAGTTAACGGAGCAGAAATTAGCAGGACAAGCAAGAGTGATCAGGACTAATGGATGGTTGTCAGAAGTAGAATTGGAGGAAATCCGGCGGAAAATAGAACACCCATGAGAGCAAATTGAGATTGGAAATACGCAAGAACCCGAACAGTTAGTGATAAATAGTTTTAAGCTTGAAAATGAAAATGTTATAATGCACCAACAAAAAATATTGAACAGATTCCTAGGGGAAATCCACAAGATAAGTGTAAGTGACGATGACATGGAAATTTTGAATATGCTAGAGGAAGAGCTCTCTAAAGAACAGTGGGACGCCCCTATGAACCTCCGATTTTGTGATAGAAGGAAACTGAAAGAGACAACAGCTAGAGTAGATAAAGTTGTAGCGTATTTAGGTTGCAATAAGCTCTCACAATGCAATGATATTTTGAAGGCAGCAGGCTGTGTTGTAACGAAACTCCTTGGAATTAAGAAAAAAACAGCTAAGAAAAATGTTCCATGGTGGAAGAGACGACTAAATTATCAGATCCACGCAAAAAATGATATTAAGACAAAGGATAGGCTGTACGAAAAGTATTGTATGAAAAAAGCAACCTAAATGTGGTGATTGAAGAGCTAAAGCAAAGGGTAACGGCCAGGAAGGAGAAAATTAAACGATAGGATAGTAGAATAGAGCAATTCCGACAGAACAGATTATTTCAAAATAATCAAAAGAGACTATTTGAAAAGCTTGAGGGTGTTGACCGAGGCAATGATGAAGCGCTTGAGGCTGAAGCCGCAAGGAAGTTTTGGTGAGAGATCTGGAAGAAAGAAGCTGTCCACAACGAAAATGCTGAATGGATAAATAAAGTCGAAAAAGACGCTGCTGAAACTAAAAAACAGGAAAACCTGAGGCTTACAACGGAAATGGTGAAGCAGCAAGCTAATAAATTAGCAAACTGGATGGCAACAGGACCAGATGGCGTCCAAGGATACTGGATCAAAAACATAAGGACTTTGCACCCATTAATGGCAGCTATGTTCAACGATTGCCTTTCTACCGGTACTACTCCAGCATGGCTTACCAAAGGAAAAACTGTGCTTATCATGAAAGATAAAACCAAAGGCAGAGATGTTGCAAATTATAGACCTGTAACTTGCTTAGCTCTTATGTGGACGTTATTAACAAGCATAGTTTCAGAGGAAGTGTACAAACACCTAGATAAAAACGGAATATTCCCTGAAGAACAGAAAGGTTGTAAAAAAGGCTCAAGGGGAACCAAAGACCAGCTAGCAATCGATAAAGCTGCAAGTGGAGGAAAGTTGGGTTGGCTGTGGGATGGATTGACTACAAAAAGGCATTCGATATGGTCCCACGCTCTTGGATCATACGATGCCTACAACTATTTAAAGTAGCGGACAATGTAATAAGAATGATAAAAAATAGCATGACTAAATGGGAGACAGAACTAACATCAGGAGGTCAAACTTTAGGAAACGTAAAAATAAATAGAGGCATTTTTCAGGGTGATAGTCTCTTGCCTCTTCTTTTTGTGATTAGCTTAATACCATTATCTTTCATCCTTCGATCCGTCAAGGCCGGTTTTGAGTTCTCCAAAACAAGCACCCCTATTAATCATTTACTTTTCATGGATGATCTGAAGCTATTTGGTAAGACAGAAAAACAATTAGAAAGCCTATTGAATACTGTCAGAATTTGTAATAGTGACATCAGAATGGAATTCGGTATAAGCAGATGCGGAATCCTAATCATGAAAAAAGGGAAACATATTAGAAGTGAAGGGATAGAAATGCCTACTGGAGAAATAATGAAAGAAATAGATCTTGATAATGGATACAAATACCTCGGTGTACTTGAAGCAGACAACATAAAAGACAATGCAATGAGAGAAGGAATAAGGACAGAATATCTTAGAAGGCTAAGAAAAATCTTAAAATTAAAGCTAAACAGTAAAAACACTATAACTGCTATTAACGCTAGGGCAATATCTGTTATAAGATATAGCGCGGGTATTATAGAATGGAGGGTTAATGACTTAAAATAACTAGACTGGAAAACCCGGAAAATGCTGACAACCTATAGTATGTTTCACAAGAAGGGGGATGTAGATCGTCTTTATTAGAAAAGGTCGGAAGGGAGAAGAGGTCTCATAAGTGTAGAAGACTGGGTGATGATTGAGCAAAACTGCTTGCATAACACTTGCAAGAAAGCGAGGAATCAATGTTGGTAGAGGTCAGAAAGAAGAAGATTATAGGTGAAGAGGCGAATAAAGTTACAATTCTAGAAAGGAGAAAAAACAACTTCTATCAAAAACAATTACACAGCGTCTTCCACACCAACACCAGTTTCAAAGACCCACGTAGTTGGGATTGGTTAAAAACTGGTGACTTAAAGGAGGCCACAGAAGGCACTCTAGTGGCAGCTCAAGAGCAAGCCATCAGAACCAAGTCAATCAAACATCATATTGACAAGGATGCTACTTCCCCTATGTGTCGACTGTGTGGTGACCGTGAGGAGACAGTTGCCCACTTAGTATCAGTATGTAGAACTCTGGCTCAGAAACAATACAAAAACTGGAGGCATAATAAAATCACACAAGTTCTACATTGGCATACGTGTAAAGATCACAACATTGAACATTCAAAAAATTGGTATGATCACCATCCAGAAAAAGTAATTGAAAATGAAAAAGTGAAAATTCTCTGGGACATGAAAATCCAGACTGATAAGGTCTTGGAACATTCGAAGCCTGACATAATTATTTTTGATAAAGAAAACAGGAAATGTACGATAGTTGATGTAGCTTGCCCCTTTGATACCAGAGTCATCGAAAAAGAGAGAGCAAAAATCAACAAATACCAGGACCTTAAGTGGGAATTGAAACGAATTTGGAATTGCAGGGAAGTACAAGTGGTTTCCATTATCATCGGGGCATTGGGTACTATTTTTAAGGATTTCCACGATTGGCTTGGGAAAGTTTGCCCTAATTCTCATTTTGGAACTTTACAGAAGGCTTGCTTGTTGGGAACAGCAAGGACTCTACGCTTTGCACTGAATATCTAAGGTTGTGAGTCGAGACATGACGTTCAGTTAACATCTTCCGGTTTGTAAACCGAGCATAAAAACGAAATAATAATAATTACTAAGATATATTTCTATGTATTATCAGCCATCAGACAAGAAGTTGGGAGTGCTGTAAACAACTGCTTGAACAATGTGCCTTTTCTCACTTGTTGTGGGGCGGCACTTGTAAGGTTGTGAAGTAATGTTGCCATTTTATTTTGGTTATCTATTTTACCTCACTCTTGTGGCTACCGAACATGTACCTGCATTCAACTTGTTGCTGGGCTCTGAATGTTGGTTTTTCACCCTTACATCACTAGATGTTTGTAACCGCTTGATAATGAAAAATAATAATTATCACATATATACCCTGTTTTCACCATGTATACCATCTATATTGAGATAAAGCTGTCAACATGTATAATAGTTAAACATTTCGTTAAGGTCTGCCATGATGAGACACCTAATTTATGTTTCATTATTGTGGATACTATTAATAATAACAAAATTGTCAATTAAAAGAGATTGACAATATCTTATTTGAGAAGAAACAATTTAGGTTTTTTGTAACGGAATCATTGGTTTCCTTTTCCTTTCGTTTCTTTTCTTTTCTGTGATTTCGTATTTATAAGAAGCGTTGGTTTACTTTTTAATACTAATGCTTGCTCTTTAACAGTTCTACTCTCTTGTGTATTTCGCACACATTTGAGTGTGATGCATGCACCATGCTTACCATTATCGGGCTGGGAGTCGCATGGGTTTGCTGGGGTTTCTACCCCTGAGTCCGCCGTGGGCTTGTATTGCTCCACCACTCAAAAAAATAATAATAAATATCAGCTACTAATCAACAAAGCTTGAAAAGGCCAAGTCAAGAAAGAACAACTTGTCAATAGCATGGATTGACTATAAGAAGGCATTTGACAGCATGCCTCACACATGGAAATTGAATAACCTCGATAGCTACAGAGTCTGCCCACCCATCTTCAGATTTGTTGAACAGAGCATGAAAAACTATAAGACTACCTTGAATCTTCACCACACAAATGGGCTGTTAACATTAAGACCAATTGACAAAAAAGGCGGTATCTTCTAGGGAGATTCATTATCACCACTGCTCTTCTGCCTGGGACTAGCTCCCCTCAACACCCTGCTCAATAGAACCAATTACGGGTACGAATCAGAGTATGGCAAAGTTAACCACCTCTTCTACATAGGCGACTTAAAGACCTTCGCCAGAGATGATAACAAACAAACAGGCCTACTCGCCACCGTCAAGACTTTCAGTGATGACATGAAAGTGCAATGAAAAAAAAATGCCATGGTGCTACACTTTATTTATTACCAATACGAAAAGCTTGTGGGACAACTGATTTATGTTTCATTACATAATTATTTTTTTCTATTTCCGTAACAGAAAACAATGAAAGTTTGTTAAATCGAACGGTAATTGTGAGGAAGGATTTAATGAGTCACTTGTCAGAGCGAATTTTGAACAAACGGAATAAGGGTCGTCGTGACGAGGTACTTTCCATATTTAGGTTTTGTTAAATGCAGAATGTTCTGAAGAGTATTATCCATTGGTACTGTCGATTTTTACCTAAACCTCTTACAAGGCTATGTTTTGATTAGAGTGTAGCATTTTTAGTTTTGTTTTTCCATTTTTCTTATATTCCTGCGAATCCTTTTCACAGACGCCGTAATCTTTGTGGATGTCAAAACGGTTGCGGTGGCGCGAAAACAAATTTGGCAAGGTTCTGTAAATTCTACAATGCACCAATCACAAAATTTTGGGGACACACGGTATGTATGCCTATTTTGTCATTGACAGTCGTTTTTATCGTCTGTTACTTACCCTCGTTTCGTCCCTCAAATGAAAATAAGATGATATAGACAGAATACGAAATAAATATTATTTGTACAATTTATATATTGGAGAGTGAGTGAACATTTGTTTCTGTAGTATTTCCTTATACGTATATATGGATGGATAGATGCATGTATGTATGTATATACGTATGTATATTTATGTATATATGTATGTATGTATAATATGTATGTATATGTATGTATATATGTATGTATGCATGTATTTATGTGTGTATGTTTGTATGTGTGTATGTATGTATGTATGGATGGATGGATGGAGAGATGTACGTCTGTACGTATGTGTTGACTATTAACTATGCAAATATAATTCTGCTATTACTGTTTTTGTTTGATTTATTATTACAGGACCAAAACAGAAAAATTGCGTGTGTTAACAGCCATAACCACGTTGTCCCTTAAAGCTCATTCCTAATATAGTTGTTATAAGATATATTTTTATTTTACATTTATTATAACACAATAATAATGATAATAATAATAATAATATTTAAAACTCGTTTTTATGTATTAACTAAGTTTAAAAACTTATTTACTAAGCTTGCTTAAAAGCCATGAGGTGGGATATCTGATTAAGGCATGGTCCAATGAAAAGGTTTCTTGCATTTGTGGAGTTCATTATAAGTTTTCCTGCTTTTTGTCACATTTCCTTCGAAACATTGAATATTACTGTGCGATTAAGCGTACTCCAAAGAAGAAAGTTTTGCTACATGGTCTATCCATGTTACATGATCTATCCCAATTATCTTCTTTGTATAAGATCAAAATCCCTATCAGCAAGAATTCCACCATTGAGTATTCTAAAGAAAGGGAAGGGCTCATATTCAATGTCAAAATGTATATGGACAGTTTTAGGCACTCTGGCACTACTTTGAATATTGTGTCCATAGACTTTGCAAATGCGTCTAGTAGCGCAAGTCATGACTTTATCTTTGAACCATTAGCTTTGTTTATTATTGCAAATATTTTATACTACTTGATTGAAGACCTTTATAGATATTCATCATTTTCTGTAATATATGGTCAAAAAGTAACCTCTTCTATTGTGCGTGGTACCCAGGCCAGCTATCTACTGAGTGCACCGATTTTCTTTGTGGATAGAGTTTTGATTTTAGTCCTATCAAGCACAAAAGACAACTGTCGCTTTTTCCTATTTAAGCATTTACCGTTGATTTCCCTGTCGCAGGACTTTATGTGACTGTATTTCAGAAAATGTTTGATGCCGATAAAAGTATGGTGCAAAGAGCAGCTTTTGAAAAGAAACTTGACAATTGTGCTCTATTTTTTTCATGGACGCTAAGCATCAATAGGTATAAACCATAAAACACTGCTGTCAGGCCTTAAGTTCGAGTCTAGAGTCATGCGAGTCACTATCAATTTCCGTTGAGGATAAAGCAAAGATAGATGAAATTATACATAACTGTGGAAGGTTGTTAGGATTGATCAGGAAATGTGTCTTGCTTCTCGCATGCTCTCGCTCCCTCTCTCTCTCTCTCTCTCTCTCTCTCTCTCTCTCTCTGTCTTTCTCTGTCTTTCTCTCTGAGAATGAATGCCTTAAACAATACGGCTTTGCCAAGTAAACGTCATCATATTACAACTCATCATTTGGATTGCATGGAAAGTCAATTATCCATTACAATTCATTCTAAGTGTGACCTTTATGGTTCGACAACTGATCTAATTATTTTTTTTTGGATAAATAGTGGGCTCAGTATTAAGCTCTAAGAGGGTGTTTGCACCTAAAATTAATGAATGGATCAATCCAGAGTAACTGCTGGAACATCACTTGAAATTGATATAAAAAAGCAAAAGTTGCATCCAGCTTTAGTGTCATGATCGTTACCATCATTATTATCATTATTATCGTTATTATCGCCATTATCGTTGTTATCGCCATTATCGTTATTATCGTTATTATCGTTATTATCGTTATTATCGTTATTATTGTTATTATCGTTATTATCGTTATTATCGTTATTATCGTTATTATCGTTATTATCGTTATTATCGTTATTATCGTTATTATCGTTATTATTGTTATCATAGTCTTTATCGTTATTATCTTTATTGCTATTATTATTATTACTATTATTATTATTATTATTATTATTATTATTATTATTATGTATTTTACTTTCTACGTTGCTTTTTACGTCCTTTAGAGCCAAGTATAAATAATGGTCCCAAGGCGCTTGAGGGTAGCTGTTGNCGTTATTATCGTTATTATCGTTATTATCGTTATTATCGTTATTATCGTTATTATCGTTATTATCGTTATTATCGTTATTATTGTTATCATAGTCTTTATCGTTATTATCTTTATTGCTATTATTATTATTACTATTATTATTATTATTATTATTATTATTATTATTATTATGTATTTTACTTTCTACGTTGCTTTTTACGTCCTTTAGAGCCAGGTATAAATAATGGTCCCAAGGCGCTTGAGGGTAGCTGTTGCTTTCTGCTTTATTGATAGTACTCTCCGTAGTATGTGTCCTGTTTCAAGGAGGACTACGTTCTGGATTTCTTGAATGTTGATTTTACCAGGGATTTTCTCGATGTATTTTTGTAATCCCTTCTTTACAAGTCCCAAAGCTCCAATGACCACTGGTAATGTTGTGGTCTTTGTGCCCCACATCCTGTTGATTTCAATCTCTAGTTAATTGTATTTTGACAGCTTTTCAGTTACTTTGACAGAGGTCTTTCTAGGCATCGAGTAGAGCTTTTTTTTATCTTCATGATGTTTCACTAGTTGGAGGAATGGATCTTCTGTTGATGTTAGGTATTTGTCTAGGGCTATGATGGTAGTTTTGAAAGTCAGTTCGAGTTCGACCAGACCTCTTCCTCCTTCTCTTCTTGGTAGGTATAGTCTGTCGACATTTGCTTTTGGATGATGCATCTTTTCCATGGTAAGCACCTTCCTGATCTTGGTTTCTAGTTTATTGAGCTCGTCCAGTTTCTAGTTAATGATGTTAAAGCTGTACACCACAACAGGTACCACTAGGCTGTTTATAGCTTTGAATCGGTTGGCCGCATTGAGTTCGCTTTTAAGTACCATTCTCACTATTCTATAGTACTCTTTCCGGATCTTCTCTATCATGGCAGAGTGTTAGATGCCGTCTCCTTCGTTCACTCCTAGGTACTTATATGTGCCCCCTTGTTCTATCTCCTTGATGAGGATGATGTTGACATTAGGGTCTATGTTAGTGGTCTTTGGCAGCCGTTCTCTCTTGAAGATGGCTTTGGCACATTTGTCGAGTCCAAACTCTATCTAACGAGTAGGCCTGTTTGTTTGTTATCATCTCTGACGAAGGTCTTTAAGTCGTCCATGTAGAAGAGGTGGTTAACTTTGTCATACTCTGATTCGTACCCGTAATTGGTTCTATTGAGCAGGGTGCTGATGGGAGCTAGTCCCAGGCAGAAGAGCAGTGGTGATAATGAATCTCCCTAGAAGATGCCGCCTTTTTTGTCAATTGGTCTTAATGTTAAAAGCCCATTTGTGTGGTGAAGATTCAAGGTAGTCGTGTAGTTTTTCATGCTCTGTTCAACAAATCTGATGATGGTTGGGCAGATTCTGTAGATATCGAGGCTCTTCAATATCTGTGTGTGAGGCACGCTGTCAAATGCCTTCTTATAGTCAATCCATGCTGTTGACAAGTTCTTCTTTTTTGACTTGGCCTCTTCGAGTATGGCTTTGTTGATTAGCAGCTGATATTTACAGCCACAGCTTCCGTTCCTATATCCTTTATGTTCTGTTGGCAGCAGGTTGTTTTAGTCCAGAAGATTCGTCATTTGTCATTCCTAAGATGATTGATGTGAGGATCTTATGCATAGTTGGTACACATGTGATGGGCCTGTAGTTCTTTGGGATTTGTGTTTCGTCTATCTCTGGGAGCAGATATGTGATACATTGAGTGAGCCAGTCGGGACAATCAGTTGGATTGTCTGTGATATTCGTGACTGCCCTTGCAAGGTCTTCATGTATGCTAGGCAGGTTTTTGATCCAGAAATTAGCAATTCCATCTATTCTGGGTGCCTTCCAGTTGCTGGTCTTATTGGTGGCAGCAGTGGTCTCTAAAATGATGATTTCTGACCAGTCCTGTTGCATCCTTGTATTATTATTATTATTATTATTATTATTATTATTAT
>RDPX01000022.1:1534837-1557979 GCA_003991215.1 Morbakka virulenta
ATTTCCATTTATGTGAATTTTTAAGTGCTTTACTGATCTCTTCCACACTAATATTTTCCCATTCCTGTTCTTCGATATCGCTCGCCCTGTTCTCAAAATCTTTCAACCATTCAGCATTTTCGTTATGTCTTTTCTTATTTCCCCAAATCGTTTTCCAAAAATCATTTACTTTTTCTTCTGACGGAATGTCTACGACTTCTATTTTATTTTTGCCGATTTCTCTATAGAATTTCTTGGCGTCGGTTTCAAAAACTTTATTTTGTCTAAAAAATTTATTTCTCTTCGTGAATCTACGAAGTCTTTGAGTTTTAACCTGTAACTTTTGTTTGAGTTCTTCCTTGATAATTTTTATTTTTTCTTTCTTCTTTATTTTATATTTTCTCAATACTTTCCTTGCATTTCCTGATCTTATTTCTTTGTCCTTATCTAGTTCCTCCAATAAAGAAATTTCTCTTCTAAAAGCGTCAATTTCTTTCTCAATTTTCCTTTCCAACTTAAGTTTACAAGGCTTGGATCTATCGTTTTTCTTTCTCTTCGGTTTGACGCCACATTTAAACTGTATTATTTTTGATGTTGCATAAGTTAATTGGTTCAATGTAGTAAGATTAGGGTCTATTTCTTCACAAAGTTGCTTTAATGCTTCATTTCCTAGTCGAAAATCTCTTAGTATTTATGGCTTTGTCTAATCTTTATAAGAGGTTCCCATGCGTGCATGCTAGTGTGTTGTACAGCAGATAACTCTTCTAAAATTTCGTGTTTCATAAGGATGACCTTTTCCTTGTTGATTTCGTTTTCTTTATCATTTTCTTTACGTCTATCATCCTGTAATGCACCTTCACCTGGAAGTCCACCATCAACTACTCCTTCATCTCCATTCTCATTCCTCCTACCTGCAGCATCAACTTCACCGTTACCTTCGCCTCTATCTAGTTCTCTATTCTCAACTATACCTTTGTTCACTAAAGAATCGACATTGGATGAATCAGCATCTCTCTTAACTTTCTCCTTAATATGGGCCACTTCAATATCCGTCAGCTTTTTGTCACGGAGGATATACCTTCTGACATTGGCTAATTTATTTGCATCAAGACTGTCAAACTTGTTGTTTTCACTATTTCGCTCGCACCATATCAAATAAGTATCGTTGGTGTTGTTACTTTGAGGTCTTTCAAATACAAGATAAAAACAATATATAACTTCCTTGTATTCTTCCCTATTCCATTTCTTTCGGTTTTTCTTTTGGTTATCTATAGGTTGTGAGCCTGATGGTCCAGAGTTGGGAGCTTGCCCTTCCTGGTGACCACGCAGGTTTTCGTGGTTGGAAGAATTTGACCGAGTTGCATATTTTTCGACCTCAGGCTGGTCTCTCCCTGACGGACGCGTCCCTTGTTGACCCGCGCAACGGACGAAGCGGTATGTTTTATTTCTTGTTTTCATTATCATTTCGGGTGCATTTTAACCTTACTGCCAAGGGGCTGAGTATTCCGTGCCATTTACCATCTGGTATTTCGAACACATCGCGGATTGTGGACAGACTTAACTCCGCCGGACGTCAACCCAGTATTTCAAGGACTCGGAGTAGGCTAACAGGTGCTACACCTTGCCCAAGGGTGACCTGGAGGTAGTTGTGGCAAAGGGTAACCTCATTCGCCCACGTCGAAACTCCCCAACCGGATGCAGTTTATCGTCATACCCAGAAAGAATTTTATGCAAGATGTGTGATGTACCCATAAGTGCGTTATTATTATTATTATTATTATTATTATTATTATTATTATAACTTTGCGATTCTCTATGACGTTAAAGATAGTTCGGTCAGGTTACATATATATATATATATATATATATATATATATATATATATATACAGCAATTAAGAAAGTCGTGTATCCACATAAAGAGTGCTCAATATTCGGTTCGGCAAACAGAGGTCATGTACTAAACAACAAGAAAAACAACTACTCCTTTGTGCTACTATAAGTTTCACGTATCTTCTGCGATCCTCAGACACTTATTTTAGTATATATATATATATATATATATTATCTCAGTTCCTACTCGGAGTTTAGAAGGACAATACTTTCCTTAACACATGTGCTGTTTTAAGGTGATGATCTGTGCATTACCTACTATGTCTGGTTTATCTAAGTCTCTTCTTGCAGTGTAAAACGTCTGTGAAACAGTTCTCAGTGCACCGATGACAATTTTTGTCACCGTGGCAGTGAATTTATGCATTCGGGCAACTTCATTCTTCAGCTCTTTATATTTGATGCCTTTGGTGTTCTCTGAACTAAGCACCTTTTGGTCTTGTGGGAAGCAATATCAATTATGATCCAGTGATGGCGCTGTTTGAAAATGATAGTGATGTCTGGTCGGTTGTTCTCAAGCTATTTATATGTAAAGATGGTCATGTCCAACACCAACTTCTCGTACACCTTTCTAAGTGGGTTACCAATTTTCCCCGTGATTCGTAGTTAGCCACTTGGCACGTTTTCATGGTTAGAATAAATACTACTTTTGAAGTGAATGATACATTTGTGGAAACTGAGGTGTTTATTATTATTCTTTTTAATCGAAAACCTCTGGATTAGAAAAGACATCAGCTTTTCTGCAAAAAGCCTTTTATTAGGGCTGCTCCTAGAGCAACAAAATGCGAAAATGGCACAACAAGAAATTTGATATGATTGAATGTACCTTTGATTTACAGATTACTTAAGGTACGTTTTTGAATTTAGTTTTCATATTACTGAAATTTCAGAATTTTGAGGACCATGGTACCTAATTATTTTTACAAAAAACCTACCGAATGATAGGTTCTCCGTAGATGCCATGTGATAGGTTCTCCATATTTTCCTTTCTTTTTTTTTTTTTGCTTGATTCAAAAACAATTTTAACATCAGGAAATAAAAAATCGCAACTTTGTTTTTACCAAGATAGTGCTGCTCAACAAATTGACATTTAAATTTTGGTGCCTGAGAATAGGAGGTTGCTCAATCCAGTTTTTAATTTAGATCAGCTCCTGCATCTATTGAAAGAGGGTTTCCCTGGTGTCTCTTTCACTCTATAAGTACACTGTATTTGCATTCCTTCTTTTCTTCTTATTCCAGGAAATTTTTCAGCATTATTGTCTGCTCCATTCCTTTGTTATTTAAACGTTTGTTGAGTTTGATAGATTTACACACTGATGCTTATACCGAATGTATATTAGGTATTGCTTAAGTGTGAGTTACATTTATTTTCCTTTTTCAACTAGGTGATTCAGTCGCATGGCATCAGTGGCAAAATGAAACTATTGGCATGGGTGTCGCAAATTTGGAATTTGTGTGATGCAGCAGGCTTATTGGTTTTTTTCATTGGAATAGTTTTGCGTTGTTTCCAAAGCACATTGACAACTGGGCACGTTGTTTTATCATTGGATATCTGCATTTGGATTATACGTTTACTTGATATTTTCTCAATAAACAAGTACTTAGGACCGTATATTTTCATGATTGGAAGAATGGTAAGGTTAAGGTCTTATTTTCTCTTAACTTGATCCTAATTTTTACGAATTTTGCGATTTTTACTTCAGTTTCATTAAATTATAGTATATTATAGAGTCAAATATACTCTGCGAGGAAACCTTTCTGTTTAAATGATCGCCAAGATTAATTTTTCAAACCGATGACATTTCTGCTAATAATTATTTATAATGAATATTTGTCTTTTAATTTCAGTGATTTTATCAGATAAATTTAAAAGGGATTTTTCCAGTAGACATTGGATCTAGATGAATCTCATAATACATTACAAGCAGAAAATGTTGACCTAGCCCCGGCCTGTTCAGGAATGACCAACAATCTTTCTGATTCCTTTTGAAAATGATGATAAGAACATTGAGATTTTTAAAAGACAGAGTTCGTTGTATATTAGGATTTTTAAAAATTGCAAATATATCAACAGATTATTTTAAGTGCATAAACATGTATTTTTATTGTGTTTGGGTTTTTTTATAGAAGCTTGCAAGTATGTGTGTAAATTGCAGTATCTATATAATAGATGAGCTTTGCTTCTGTCTATCAGTCAGCCTGTCCTTAAGTCCTCTTGTTTCTCGAGAATGGCATGACATTTGCTACAAATACAGAGGGTCCTGCAAGTGACCTGACGGAGCCCATTTTTTTTTATATTTGTGCTGTGACATGCCTGCATGCTGCAGGACTCTTCCGCTCATTTGCAATTACCTGTATATATTTCTATAAAACTGGGATATATCTTATATATTGCTAAATGCCAGGTATTGTTAAACGCCAGAGGCCATTTAAATGGTACATATTAGTATGTAACATAAATGTTTTTTGTGCCTCAGGTACACACATGACCCCTTGCAGGAGTTAGTTATTACCTGAAGGGCAAAAAAAACCCTACTTTTTATAAAAAAAGTCAATGTACCCCTCCGACATGTGGTTAAATTGAAATTGTACTTGAAATTTAAATCTTATTATTGTTTAATATTTACTATTTTACCCTCAATATATGCTAATTTTAGTAATTTGTATTGTATTGCGATAAGCATGTCAACGTAAAGTTACTTTTATATCGCAGGAGGCAAGATATGATTTGAATGTTATATTTCTGTTTTGTTTTCTCATATTTTAGTGCAGCGAAATGTTATACTTCCTGTTTATTATGGCAATATTCCTACTGGCCTATGGTGTTCTACGCTACTCTGTTTTGGAACCAAGCACGATATGGCACTCCGACATCATCTCACAAATACTATTCAAACCATATTTCCAAATATACGGAGAACTGTTCCTTGAAGAAAAGTCGCGTAAGTTTTGTTGTGTTTCTGTCCTCTGTTACTTTTGGTAGACATGAAGGCAAACATTAGTGTGAGCAAGCGATTCCCCTTGAGTAGCACTTCCTATCATGGCATAGCATAGACGTAATTTAGCAGATATTTAATGTCTCTCGTAAACAACACAGGGGAACAATATTTTGGCACTCTTATGTTTTCTTTAAAAATAGAAGTGTTTCTGAACCAATTTTTTATGCTGAATCCAAAAATGATATCCATTTGTTCCCATCACGTCTAGTTTTTTCTGCCCATGCTACACCTAGTTTTCATCAAAAATTCTGCTTTAGCATTGGGAAAAATTTTCTTCTGGTCATGGGATGTCCTTTCAAATCAATAAAGAGGGCTAAAATGTGATTGTTGCCATTCTTCTTCATCTAATTGATGCTGATATTCTGATTGAATCACAATTGACCTCTGGATTTCTTTGGTTCCTTGTTAATCCTTTCATGGAGCCATTCACATAGTATGCAAAGCAGTTTTCTCTATTATCGCTAATTGGCTGAGTATTTACAACAAGGTGACGTTTCAGTCAGTCAGTCATTCAGTTGCATTTTTTGTGGTTTCCTGTTTCCACTTGAGATCTGAGAAGAGATGGATCGGTTGTGTTAGTGTGACAGCTGTCAACAGAGTTTGTTCTTGAGAGGCTATTTTGGCAACATAATGCAAATACTCCTTTGTCAGTGGTCTTCAGCAATTTGTGAATAGTTTGCTGCTTGAAATTATTCAGCGATTTATTTGTGATGCAGATTGAATATGGCAAGCAGACGAAGGAGGTGTAAAAACGACCCAAATTCTTTCTGTTATATTTGTGGACAATTCACGTTTCCATCTCAAAGAAAGCCAATCTCGGATTTCGTTAAAAAGGCATATCTGGCATACTTTGGTGTTCTACTTGCTGATCAGGACAAAAACTGGGCTCCACACAAAGTTTGCAATTCCTGTGTTACCAGATTACGTCAATGGACAGAAGGGAAACGATCTCTTAATTTTGGAGTGCCAATGGTTTGGCGAGAGCCAACAAATCATGTTGATGATTGTTATTTTTGTGTGGTAAAGACATTTGGATATAGTGCCAAAAATAGGCATAAAATTGTTTACCCTAGTGTACCATCAGCAATTCCACCAATACCACATTCAAATGAGCTTCCACAGCCAATTTTTCATGGGCTACCTAGTGATGATGCCCTCCAGAAATCTTTTCATTCTCTTCTTCCTGTGAACTGTACAAGACATGAAGGTGAAGACATAGACATAAAACATTTATCGGAGAGTCAAAATGACAGTGATGATGCTGACTTTGGTGACATACCAGCTGCAAGTTTGACCTCATCAACTCAAATGGAATGCTTTGATCACAGTGAAATAAATGATCTTGTCCGTGATCTTGGCTTATCAAAGAAACTGGCTGAATTGCTAGCTTCTCGGCTTAGCGAGAAGCACCTGTTGAAGCCGGGTGTCAATGTTTCATTTTATCGAAATAGGGACAGGGAATTTAGACATTATTTTCAAGAAGATAGCATGTTTGTCACTTGCGTAGACATCAAAGGACTGTTATCAAAATTAGGTGTTGCGTCCTACAACCCTGATGAATGGAGGCTCTTTATTGACAGTTCCAAAAGAAGCCTCAAATGTGTTCTCCTTCATAATGGTAACCTGTATGGGTCAATCCCTATTGGCCATTCCGTGACAGCCAAGGAGAACTATGAAGCCGTAAAGAAGGTGCTCGAACTAATACACTACGATGACCATAAGTGGATCATCTGTGTCGACCTGAAAATGGTAAATTTCTTGCTGGGACAGCAAAGCGGCTTCACCAAATTCCCATGCTTTCTATGTCTGTGGGATAGCCGTGCAAAAGACAAGCATTGGGTGCAACAGGAATGGACAAATCGCGATTCTCTTGATGTTGGGCTGTCAAATATCATAAATCAGCCATTAGTAGATCGCCAGAAAATAGTCTTCCCACCACTGCACATTAAATTGGGGCTGATGAAACAATTTGTTAAAGCCCTTAACAAAGAAAGTGATTGTTTCAAGTACCTTCGACGATCTTTTCCTGGCCTTAGTGAGGAAAAATTGAAGGCTGGAATATTTGACGGCCCCCAAATCAGGAAAATGAAGAATGACAAACAGTTCCCTTTATCAATGACTGTTTTGGAGAGAACTGCATGGGACACATTTGTCAGTGTTATTGATAACTTCCTTGGCAAGAAAAAGTCTGTAGACTACAAAGACCATGTCAAAAATATGTTGAAAGCATTCCAGAAATTGGGCTGCAATATGAGTATTAAGGTCCATTTTTTGTTCAGCCACTTGGACAGATTCCCTGATAACCTGGGTGACATAAGTGATGAACAAGGTGAACGGTTCCACCAAGATATTAAAGTGATGGAACAGCGATATCAGGGCAGATGGGATGTAAATATGATGGCTGATTACTGCTGGTCTATTAAGAGAGACTGCCCAGACATCAAACACAGAAGGAAGTCAAGGAAAAGGAAATTTCTTCCTTAGTTAACTGTAAAAAAACTTTTTGTAAGTATTTTGTTTTAATTTTTTTAAAATCTCTTGTTCATTTTTCTTCTCGTTTGGTTTGCTTGAATTTATTTGCATACTCTTTCATATGACAACAAGATCAGGCGCCAACTTTGCCTTAATTTTATCCTTTTCTATACGGTGCGTTTTTAGTCAGCGAATATATGGGCACGGATTCTGCCCCCTAAAAGCTTAGGATCTATTCTAGCTGCAGCCTTTAAACTTGGTAAGGAGGCAGAAAAACAATGCTCCAAAGAAATTAAACTACAAATTTTTGGTGATTATGTCATCAGACGATCGGTGACATCATCATATTTATTGGCCATTGGAATTTGGCGATTTTGGCCAAAATATTTAAATCGCAGAATGAACCAAATTTTTGTACAGAATGGCCCTGAAATGAATCTGATCACTTTTTTAATGCATTTTCAATGAATGATGAAAAAGAATGATGCCATCAATTTCACAGTCAAAAAGTCACATGTTGGCCGAGTGCCAACTTTGACCAAAAGTCCAGTGACAAAACGGCAATAAACTTGGACTGGGTCATGACATACGCTTGAAAATTGCAGTTAAACTGTATGCCTCGATAAAAGCCAAAAAGCTTGGAGTTCACAGCTGGTTCCATTTGGAAAATATTCGGGAGAAAACCGAAACGGTGGCGCCAACCACCATACGAAATAGGGTTGATTAAAAAAAAGGAACCCTATTCCGCAAAAACTAGACGTGGTGTGAACAAATGGATATCATTTTTGGATTCAGCACGAAATATTGGTCCAGAAACACTTTTATTTTTAAAGAAAACACGAGAGTCCCAAAAAATTGTTGCCCTGTGCATTAATCAAAAACCTTTTCTAAGGCTTTCTTTGAAGTAAAAAGAAACAACCTTATTTGAGATATTTTCATGCTATATAATTGGCCTTTCATTACTAATGCTGGAATTTTACAAAGTTGAATTTTGAAAAACAGGTCAATGGTAAAACGGTCAGAATATGTAATTTTTGTATTTTCTACCAAACAGAAGTAAAGAAACGATCTGTTTTCTGTCTTTCTGTCTTTTTGTCAGAATATGTAATTTTGGTGCGTTCTACGAGGGATCACACCATTATCTTGAAATAGCGGTTGCATATCTTGACACATCTTGATACAGAATGAGTCTACAAAAAAAACATTTGAGTACCGTGACCTATAATAAGCTCTACTTCCATTATGGTGATAACCTACAGTGGCTGAGCATTTTCTGCTATCAAATAGAACTAGATAACGACCTGTTTTCTCTCTTTATTAGTGTGCCAGGCAGATCCTGTTATGGGCCTATGTTGACAGAATTCTAATAGAGAATTTGGCTAATGAGCAAATCGTTTGGCTTTGTTTCTTCCTTGCCCATTGATACACATATAAACAGATCAATTTTATAACAAACTATATACTGTGATGGGATCCGGTTAAAAAATTCAAAATATATCATCGAAAACGAAACCTCTGCTAGCTTTACTTTTTTGATGTTATCTTATCTTTTTTCAGAAAATATTACTGTGTTTGGCACACCAAAACTTGATAGTTATGGTGACAGCATTATCGTTTTTGCACTTGGGATTTATCTTCTGATTGCTAACATTTTGTTGCTGAATTTGTTGATTGCTATTTTCAAGTAAGTCTGACTTTTGTAGTCATATATTTTGAAAATCTTTAATGGTTATATCCATTTAGTTTGTTATATATATAATGGAATGTTTAGTCCTTCCTTGTCAACACCTTTCAGTACTCGCGTTCTGATATACTTGATCTAAGGTATTGTATAATAAGCTATACATATCTATATATATACATATATCAATATATATATCAATATATATCAATATATATATATATATATATATATATATATAGAGAGAGAGAGAGAGAGAGAGAGAGAGAGAGAGAGAGAGAGAGAGAGAGCGAGAGAGTCAAAGAAGTATAATTGCTATATAGTGAAAATTTTATGTAAGACGAAAAATTCGAAAGAAAAAAAATATACATAAAAGGAGAAAAAAAAAGAAATGAAAGCGAGTAAATATATACAGTGAACGAGTATATCAATGGCCAATAATGTACGAGAAGGATAAAGAAAGCAAGATTGTATAGAGTTTTAAAATCAGTATTAAACAGAAATAGTGGCTTCATTGATGGTAACTGAAACAATTGAAACAACTTGAAAAATCAGTTGATGACCACAACGTATATATTTATATATATATATATATATATATATTTATGTGTGTGTATGTGTGTATGTATGTGGATGTATGTGTATATATATATATATATATATATATAAACAAAATTGTCTAGCTGACGATTGTGAAAACATGAAACTGACAGTTCTAAACTAAGTTGAATTTTTTTGTCGTTCACTATATGATAGCTCTAGTTTTCGTATACTATTGAGCACTGCCGATAGCCAATAATTACTTCGATACTGGTATATAGATAGATAGATAGATAGATAGATAGATAGATAGATGGATAGATAGATAGATAGATAGATAGATAGATAGATAGATAGATAGATAGATAGATAGATATGATGCAGTTGAAATGTTACTAAGTTGAATCAGTATAGATGATAAAAAACCAGCGTATATTTTGAATAGCATCCTTGCCTTCTACTCCTTTTATTATTGCTACGATGGCCATTTTTTTCGGCTATTGAAATTTTGTTAGTCCAGCGTACCATTGTACCCCTTCCTAAAGTCGAGGATGGTCTGATGATACAATTTCATATCGCCTTTTTATGACCAAATTCGAAAAGTACCACCTGATCCTCAGCTAGCTGTCCAAAAGGAGCTTGGTCGGTGCTATTACAGTTAGGTTTGCATAATATAGAAGGTTTTAACAATTACTGTTATACTAACATACTATTATATTTTTTCTTTAACTACCACTAATCAACTGATATATAGTTTACATTTGGGCTATCGCACTGGCATATTCATCAAATAGTTCTACATGGGCCTGTATCTCTGTTACGTAGAAATGTATCTGTAAATTTCTGTTCGTAGGTTCTTTGTGTTAAATGATAAGTCACCAGGCGAGAGGCCAACGCAGCGTAATAGTAATTGAACCCAGGATTATTTTAAATGCCAATGTGCTGCTTTTTGTATTCTTTAGCAACATTTTCACGGAAACTCAAGCCCATTCAGTTCAATTATGGGGATATAATCGTTACTATTTGGTTGACGAGTACAAGACAAAACCATCACTTGTTCCGCCCTTTATAATCATTTCACACATTATGGCTCTTTTCAAGCATTCTTTGTTCTGCAAGGATGACAATAATGCCGCTGATGGAACATTTAGTAAGTCCGTCTTCTCTCTTCTTAACGTATATTGTATAGAAATTTATACATCAATTGATCTTCTATTATGAAAATGACAAGTCATTTCGTAATTAAAGATCAAGTTTATGAGCATTTTGAAAACCAAATCCGAACCACTGCATTTTATTCGTCACTAATATGTGAATCCTGTCTACATGGAGTTTTTCGACATTTATCACAATTTTTTTAACAGTTGTCGTAGATTTTGTAAAAAGGTTAACAACAGTTTCATTACTGTTATTTAGTTTCTTTAGCTTTATAATGTAATCAAGATACAATTTTAGATGTACATTCAATACCAGATACACTTACAACCACCAATTTTGTATTATTACAGAATCACAGTCAAACGTATTTTTGTCCTTGGAAAGTCAACAAAAGATTTTGGGGCTTTAAAGCTAACGATACATGTCATTAATATTATTTAAATATCAGTGCCTATTTTTCCAGTCCTTATTAACTTTTTTTGCCCTCTGTTAACAAACAAGAGTTCATTTTTTCTGACGTACCCTTCAGGTGTCATTTGGAATTCTTCATGCTGTCTTATCCAAAACTATGGGTAACATAAAGTCCAACACACACAAGACATTTGTACACTGCGTCTATCTTTATATATATATATATATATATATATATATATATATATATATATNACAACAGTTTCATTACTGTTATTTAGTTTCTTTAGCTTTATAATGTAATCAAGATACAATTTTAGATGTACATTCAATACCAGATACACTTACAACCACCAATTTTGTATTATTACAGAATCACAGTCAAACGTATTTTTGTCCTTGGAAAGTCAACAAAAGATTTTGGGGCTTTAAAGCTAACGATACATGTCATTAATATTATTTAAATATCAGTGCCTATTTTTCCAGTCCTTATTAACTTTTTTTGCCCTCTGTTAACAAACAAGAGTTCATTTTTTCTGACGTACCCTTCAGGTGTCATTTGGAATTCTTCATGCTGTCTTATCCAAAACTATGGGTAACATAAAGTCCAACACACACAAGACATTTGTACACTGCGTCTATCTTTATATATATATATATATATATATATATATATTCCTCTCTCTCTTTTCTTCTCTTTCTTTTCCTCTCTCTCTATTCTCCTCTCTCTTTTCCCCTCTCTTCCCTTCACTTGTTCTTGCCCTCCCTTCCTTTTTAACTTATGCTTCTTTTGTATCAAGAGTAGCTGGTCACTTTAAGGTTGCATTTACTACCATGCTAGGAATCGCTTCCTTTGAAATATGTAATCTTCTCCTTCTTCAGCCTTCATCTGACGTCTGTCAAGTCGGCCGCTCAACACCTTTTTTTCCACTTGACTCGGTCTTCCAATTCTCCTTCTCTCGCTCCCACTTCTTTCATATCTCGTTTTATGACGTCCCTCAGTCTAAGCTTTTGTCGCCCTCTACTCCTCCTTTCTGTCACTGGTGCCTGGCATACTGCCTTCAAAGTATTGTCATTTTCTCTCCTCGTTACATGTCCATGTCGTCTTAACCTTGCGTTTCTTGCTTTTTCTTTTATTTTTCTTACCTTCAAAAATCTTCTTATGTCATCATTCATCCTGTGTTCCTCTTCTTCTTTATCTTTCGGCTGCTCCCTGTTAGGGGTCGCCACAGCGGATCATACGCCTCCATTTGCTGCAGTCGGCAGCATCTTTCCTTCTCACTCCCATCCCCCTCATGTCCTCTTATATTACATCCATGTAGTGTCTCCTTGGTCTTCCTCTCTTCCTCCTCCCTGGCAGACTAATGTCTAACATTTTCCTCCCGATATAGTTCTCTTCTCTTCTGATCACATGCTCATACCATCTCAGTCTTGCCTCCTTCTGCTTCTCGCTCAATCTCCTAACATGTGTTGTACCTCTGATTTATTTATCATTCTTGCTTAATCACTTCCCCATGTCTATCTCTAAGGTTGATAGTTATTAAAATGTGTAATCTTTTTTCTTATTATTTTGATGTAGAAGAAAAAATAGACAGTGTGCAGGACCTCAGAGAACTAATGTCATTTGAAGAATTATGTGTCAATGACCAACTTGGTGAAGTCATTGAAGGGCTGGATTCTTCACAACATAAACGGCTAGAAAGGTGAAGCTTAATTTATTAAGAAATTTTCTCATCCGAAAAATAGCTAGTTGGCAACATAAAAGTAAATAATACAGATTGTTACAGAGCCGAAAGGATTTTCTGATTGGCAATAAACAATTGGATCTTTTAGTGCAAAGTTCTTGGTAAAAATCAATGGCCAGCTGCATTACAAAAGGTTAAAAAATAAATGTACTTTAAATCTGATAACATTGTAATCTCGCCAAACATGCCGGTTCAAACATGAATGCCTTCTTGGCATTCATTCAAAGGGCGCATCTAATGTAACTAAATGAATTTTAGCGGCTTCCATCTGGCAGTCTTTTATATTATCATTATTTTTTAATTATTTTGGGGGGTTTAACGTCCCTTTTTCTCAGTAATTTAGGCTCAGACGGTGCTCTTCAGAGGGACTTTGTTTTGGCAGTGGGGCAATTTCTTGGCCGGATGCTCTTCCTGACGTCAGCCAATGGCTTTTCTTTTGTAAAGTTCCAAATTCTTTTCGCCCGCTCGAAGAATCGAACCCGTAACCTCTTGCTTACGATACTACAGTCACTACCAAAAGTTTAAGACCATTCATGGAAATACGTAGATTTCTCGGTATGAGATCGTATTGCATCATCCTACTGTTGAGATTGTTTGCGCCCTGGTCGCTCATTACACGTTCTTCTTTAACACTGCGGACATCTGAATCGATTTTACATTGGAATTTTTTTCACTTTTTATACTTCTTATTGCTACAGAAATGGGTCGAAAAATGTACCTCAGTGAAGTTCAAAGAGGTCAAATTGTTGCTCTGCATAGAGAAGGACTATCTGAAAGGAATATTTCTACGAAATTGAAAGTCAGCAAAACTGCAGTCCACCAAGCAGTTAAAAAGTATCAGCAGTATGGCTGCTACAAAGACTTACATCGGAGTGGAAGGCCAAGAAAAACCACTGTAAGAGATGACCACCTGATGAAAAGGATAGTTACGAGGTCACCAATGAGTTCCATCAACAAAATTCGAGCTAATTTGGTGGAAAGAGGTGTGAGTGTAAGTCGCATGACTGTTTCCAGACGTCTTTCACACGAATTCGGTCTAAAATCCTACAAGCCTGCCAGAAAACCACGCCTGACACCGGTAATGAAGGCAAAACGATTAGCCTTCGCTAAGAAGTACCAGAACTGGACACCAGCACAGTGGGGTAAAGTCATGTTCTCGGACGAGTCCACTCTACAGCAGTTTGTGGTGAGGAAACGACATGTTCGCCGGCCACCTGGAACGAGATTCAATGAAAAATACACGATTTCTTCGATGAAACACCCTCCAAGTCAAATGATATGGGGTGCAATTTCGGAAAATGGAGTTGCTGGGTTGTATTTTTTGCCATCTGGAACAACTATGAATGGTCTGCGGTACGTTGAATTGCTGTCGGATAAGCTAAAAATTCACATGGACATACATAAATGTACTATATTCATGCAGGACGGTGCCCCTTGTCACCGATCAAAAGTTGCTATGACTTTTCTGACTGAGAACAGGATTCATGTTCTAGATTGGCCGGGCAACAGCCCTGACCTGAATCCGATAGAGAATCTGTGGACGGAAATGAAAGATTAAGTTTCCCAGAAACAGCCATCAAGTGCTAAGGACCTTGTGGAAGCGATAAAAGAAGTGTGGGTGAAAGAAATCTCGCAGGAATACTGCAGAAATCTAGTACACAGTATGCCAAGACGCCTGCAGGCAATAATTAAAAATGGCGGTGGACCCACCAAATACTGAATATCAAGGAAACAACTATCAATATGGATGCAAATATAATCAAAATATACTAAAAAATATGAGATTTGTGTGTAAAACAAATATTATCCACAATAAATCAGTTTTAATATAGATATATAATCAGTTGTGTCATTTCAGAGTCAAAATTAAGGGTGGTCTTAAACTTTTGGTAGTGACTGTACTGCACTAACCATTAATCCACGGCTCCTCAATATTTATTTCTCAAATTAGCTTAATTATTTAACTCAACTCTGGCTTCGTAAAGTTCGATAACATTAAGTACCCAAATAAGGTTTTTATTAAAGGTATGTGTAGCAAAACTAGAGATATGAAAAAGGGGGGAAATGCAATTTAAAAAATGAATATAAAACGAATACATATAAAATTAAAAGATGTAGAATATAGACCCTAAACTTTACACCGTATTTCCTCTTCAAACCACACGGGAGCTTGATTAAGTTTTAAGCTTGCAAAGTACCAACAAATGACAACAAATCTGAGTAACAATCTTATGGCAAAAAAGCAACCCATTATTCAGTCTAATGTTGTAAAGTACCCTTAAACTAAACTTGAAATTTTTTCATTACCTCCTTAAATTCATTTATTGATTGTCCGTCTCTGTCTTGGATGCATGTTTTCATACATTTCCCTCTTTTTAGGCCCTGGTGGCCATCTTAACAGTGATTTTTTTGGGGGGAGGGGGGTCATTTGTATTAAACAAAGGGTTGCGAAGTACCCTGGTACCCTAATTTAAGCTTTTTACATTGCCTTGCTTGGAAGAATTGGTAGAGTATATCAAAGACGTCCTTAAAAATAACAACGATAACTTGCTTGAAATTAAGAAAGAACTGAACTACAATACGAATTAAGATCGGCGCCTGGTAAAATGAAAAGGAATAAAGCTGCACGACTAGACAAAATAAAGAGAGATCAGGCTTTACCACTGAAAGAGCTCATCATTGAAAAGCTAATTGACGCACTAAACGAGATTTACGGAAGCGCCTCCATTTCAATAAACAAGTAGATCTATCTTGGTAATCTAGCAAAAGAAATCTGCTTTGAACTTAATCAAACGGTAAGGTTCATAAATCGTCTCATCAAGGTACTTATATGAATCATTGTGACAGGAGGTAGAAGCAAGATAGAATCAGAAATTCAAAGAACAATGTGGATCGGTACAAAGTCTCCTCTTTTTTTTCTTTCGGCTGCTCCTGTTAGAGGTCGCCACAGTTGATCATATGCCTCCATTTGGTGCTTCCAGCTTCTCTTGTCAATCCTATTGCCTTCAAGTTATCTTCAATTGCGTCCATGTAACGTCTCCTTGGTCTTCCTCTCTTCCTCCTCTCTGGCAGATGCATCTCCAGCACTCTGCTCCCGACGTAGTCCTCTTCCCTTCTAATCACATGTCACTACCTCTTGTTTGAGTCTTGCATCCAAAACTCTCTCCCACAAATTCATGATGTGGCACATTAACGAAATGCCACCGTAGTTGCCACACTCTGGTGCATTTCCTTTGTTCTTACAAACATAGGTCAATACGCTCCTTTTCCATTCGTTCGGCATTTCTTCACACTCCAGGATCCTATTAAAGAGGTTCATAAGCACCTCCAAACCCAAGTCACCGAGACACTTCCATGCTTCAATTGGTAAATTGTCTGGGCCTGCAGGCTATCCATTTTTCATTCCCTCCAATCCCTACTTACGTTTTCCTTGGTCGATCCCTCCGACTGCATGTTCATCTCTCTAATCATATTCACTTCTGGCATCTATGGGAATCTCAGTGTTCATAAGACATTCAAAGTAGTTTTTCCACCTTTCTAACACCTCTCTTTCTCCAGTCAATGGCCTTCCATTTGCATCTATGATGACCCTGATATTCTGGATATCCTTTAATGTTTTGCCCTTTTATTTTGCAATTCAGAATAAATCTTTTTTACTCTGTCATATAGATCGCTGTATGCGCCCTCTTTTGGCTTGGCTACCTCTTGCTTTGCTTCCTTTCCTCTAGTCTTGTTCTCCCCTTTTTTCCTTCTTCTTGTTTTGAATACTTTCCTGTACTGCACCATTTCGCCACTATGTTTCCTTGTCTGGTTTGCTACAGTTTGATCCTACTCCCAGGACTAAACGTTTCTCTAATTTTCTCAGGGATTTCATACCAATATTCAATATTCATCCTTTGTTGAACTCAGCGGCTCTGGTAACTCTTGGTTTAAATTTCTCCTGAGTTCGGCTTTTCTCAGCTTCCATCACCTTATTCTTGGTTCAACTATCCTTTTACTTTTCGTCTTGTTTTTAATCCTTGGCGTGGGTATTACCACTTTGTGCTGTGCAGCAACATACTCTCTTCCCACTGCATAGCAGTCAGTTACCTCGCCCAGTTGACTTTTTTTGCAAGTCAATTTGACTACTCCTTTTTCCTGTTTTTTAGGTGATTCTCTGCTCCTCTTTCTTCTTCAAGTAGGATTTTAGCACTGCCATCTCTACCGTCTTTGCAAAGTTGACTATCTCTTGGCCTTCTATGTTTTTTTCTTCTGCAGCGGTATCTCTCCATCACCTCATCACCTCTGTTTCCTTTTCCAACATGTACACTGAAGTCCGCTCCAATCACACTTTTCTCTCCTCTAGGTATCCTCGTGAATGTGGTGTCCATGTCTCTCCAAAACATGTCTTTCTCTTCCTGTGTACAACCCATCTGTCGTTCATATAGACTAATCACACTCAGACGTGTGCCCTCCACATCCTCTTTCAAGCTTATCACTCTGTCAGAGGTTCTCTCTACCCCAAACACACTTTCTGCATAGCAAGGTTTCAACACAACTGCTACACCATTCCTTTTGTTGCCCTCTCCTTGGTATACTAGGTTGGATCCTATCCCAAGTTGCCTGGACTTGCTTCCTTTCCAGCTAGTTTCCTGGAAGCATAATATATTAATGTGTCTTCTTTCCATCACATCTACAATTCCCCGTCCTGCTCCACTCATTGTTCAGATGTTCAATTTACCAATCCTCAATGATATTTGCTGAGCTTCTCCTCGCGATTTTCTCTCCTTTTCTAGCCTCCTTTTCTTTCCCTCAATTCCTTCATCTTCCAGCAACCGCACAATTTCCAGCACCGCCCTGCTAGTCAGTGGTGCTGACGGTCGCTGTTAACCCTCGACCGATCCGATATGAAATGACGATTGGTAGTCTGCATAATGTAAGTTTGGCAGACTTTTTTCACACCTAGATGCCCTTGCTGACGCCAACCACAGTTTTCGGCGGTGTGCCTTAGCTTTGGTAATCCAATGCCTACTCACAAGGCAATGAAGGATTTGTAACCCATACCTGGGTGAAAAATTTGCTGTGCGTCGGGACTTGTCCGATGCACACTACGCTTAACGGGGAGACCATCCTCCGGTAACAGAAATTCGGGCTGCTACTCCCTAGTCAGAGCCTCGTTGGTTGAGAAGTCGCTTGCCTTCCTATCCAGTGGACACCACATGGAGGCGAGGTTGGCGTCGATTTGTATAAAGTAAAAGTGCAATTAATGCAATATTATTGCTAAGGATACTTGCAAAACGATCAATTCAAGTACAACAAGATCTTTGTTTGTGCTTTATATGTTACTGTAAGGCTTTTGACAAAAGCACAGGACTAAAATAATTCCCTTATGTTAACACCACTAGAGTTAGATGAAAAGAACTTCTAGGTTATCAGAAGCCTTTATTCAGAACAAAGCGCAGCGTTGAGATTTTTGAATCAGCTTAGTCAATACATAGACATAGAAAGAGGTGCTCGGCGGGGTTGGGTATTTTACCCAAATCTCCTTTATTTACAAAGGTAAATGATTCTCAGAGAAATACAAGGTCTTGAAGGTTTCAGAGTAGGTGGGTAGAACATTAATTATTTTTAATATGCAAATGACACTGTTCTTAACCTACCACTGAAGAAAAATTACAGCAAAAGTAGACAAAGCAGTACATGAAAGCGCTAAAAAGGCCTCTCTATAAACTTAAAAAAGACAGGATGCATGGTTATCTGCTGTCAAACAAGTGCTGTCACCATGTAGATGTAAAATGGGGACAAACATAAAGCAAGTAAAGCGGTTTGAGCTATCTTGGTAGCTGGATAACGTGTAACTTACGTTATTACAAGGGTATCAAAAGCTGAACAGACATGGCAAAATATGAATTTATGAAAATAAAAAGTAGCTTGATGAAAACGAAAGGCGGTATAAAAACGAGTATGAGTATTCCTAAAGGCTATATTACTCTACTCCGTACATGTGCCACTGAATGCTGGACAATATTCAGAAAAGAAGATTCAGAAATCTTGCTTCTTAACCGAATATTAAGAATATCGTGGAAGTGAAATGTCAGCAATGAAGCTGTATTCCAGATAGTAAAGACAAAAAGAATTATATGGACAGACATCAAAGAAAGAAAAAGAAAACTTTTAGGCCATGTTACACGTACAGAGGAATTGGAAAACTTTAACACGAGATAAATGATTCATGGCAAGAAAATGAGAGGAGGACAGAGGCAAATGATTTTACAACGCATGGCAGAAGATTATGCAATGAAAACAAGCCCTATTTTACATGCTACAAGAGATCGTAAAAAGTGAAGGGCCATGACGACCTACGCTCGTGATGGGTTTAGTACCTAGAAAGAACGAGATATTGCCTTGTTAAATTAATATTTTGATTCTAGATTTTTATCTTTAATAAATGACTCAAATATCCCTTAATATTATAAAATAGTATGGTCTTTGTTCAGTACATCATTGCAAGCTATTCTGATATCAAATTTATTAGATGGCACCCCCTTCATCCCCCACCCCCACCCCACCCCACGCGCGCGCAGATTTCGAATTTTAGTCTAAATTTTGCGGCTCCTATCGTAAGGCGGCGCATGTCATCTTTAATTTATTACCCACTTTAAATATTGTATGAACGAATGTGCTTGTTAATACCTGGTGCTTATTATTATCTGATACTTGTTAATAAATGGTACTTATTAGAGGAAATTCGAAAATAAAGTGAGGATAAAAAATTATGGAAACAAATTTACAGTATACAATCCGTGACAGCTAAACCATTTAAATTCCTGCAAATATTCAAGAGTTTTTTGTTAATTTTTTAAAAAACAAAATGAAAATACTTGTTATGGTCCATTTACCAATAGTCTCTCTTTCTCTTTACACTACATTTTTCTTCTACTTCTTTTTCCTTCCATCACCCATTCAAGCCGTGACAAAAATATTGAGTTTTGCTTCTCCTCTCACTGTGGTTCTCTTGTTATGTTGTTAGTGTCATCTCGATCGAACTTGTTGATTTTTAAATCTGTACACATTGGAGCATGTGTAATATTTTGTCTTTTTACTTACTAGTTTAAAAAAAATAGAAAGGTCGATCAAAAACCTCTGCAAGCAACTTAAAGATACGGTTAATGCAGATGCCAACCCTATATTGTGGAAGAGGTTTCTACGAAGGATGTATGGCGAACGAGAAGAAGGTAGAATCACCCCAACGAATTCTCATGACGATTTAATCACAGATATTTCCAAGCAAAAAATTGAAGGCGTGAGTATTCTTTTTTTGTGTGAGAGAGAGAATCGAGTTATCCAGTTATAATCCTTTATTGTAAAAATAAAAAAGCAGCGGATAAATTCTGTCTTCTAGGTTCAATTTTTTTGTCTGAATGGTTTAATTTTAATATGCTTATGCGGAGAATGCCAAACAGTACTTTTCTGTGCTGGAAGGCCAACACAAAGAGCTTTTTCAAAGTCTATTTTTGTTACCACTTGTTTTAAAAAGTCAGAATGTCATTTTGTCATTCAGCATGCAGTTCATTAAGTGAATAATATGGAAACTTTCTAAAACGTTGGACACAAAATTTTTAATTTATTGAGTTTATTGCCTCAGTGGAAGATATAGGTTTAGGAACTTTATCAGGTACTTGAGCGTAAGCCTTTTCTAAGCTACGTTTCGAGAGATACATCTCTTGGCACATCTATTCGCTTTGGTAGCCTGACGATTGGGGATGTATCTCTCGAAACCTAGCTCAAAAGAGCTTACTGTTTATATAAACCTTTTATATCTATGAACAAAATTGTTTATCTGATAAATGTCTTTTAACCAGCCTTGCTCTTACTCAATCACTTTCTGTTGACTAAATATATACTGTAAAGAGGTCGAGAAAACTGACTTTCTTCTTCGTCTTCGTCGGTATATTTAATAAACTTTGTCGGTCGACGAACGACAACGCATGGTCTAAAATAAAAATGCCGAGGTTTTCTACTATTCTGTAACCTAATAGAAGTTTTTAGATTTCATGTTCCCTTTGGACCTCCTGCCTTTGCTTCTCAGTACGGTTTATGTGTTCAGTACCCAGTTGAAATATTCAGTTTCATCGTAGTTAATTTTATTGGTTTTGTTTTATTTTCTTTGATTTTGCAGACATCAGAAGACGAAGATTCTATTGATGGAGACATGACAGACGGAGTTAAACTAGTAAAGAAATTTGAAATAGAAGAAACAACAGCACCGTTATGTGGTCTCATTGATACGCATAGACTCAGTCGAACTTCTCCATATCCAGGGACTACCATACAACGAATCCCGTTGGCAGATGGGCTAGTTAGCTGGAAGGTAATAGAGGGCAGATCATAAGATTTGTGTACTTTTCTCGGTTTGTGGTAACTCATGCATTTTTACAATCAGTTCAAAATATTTACATCAGACGTTACCATAATGATCTATAAAAGCATTCACTGAGTGCAAACTTTCACCTAGCAGCTAAGATATTTTGTAAATATTGGAGTCCTGCATTCACATGAATATAATCACATGCATTGTACAATAACCATAATGTTTCCATCGTCATACTTTCTTCTTTTACATATATATATATATATATATATATATATATATATATATATATTTATATATAATGTCCTTTTTCAGTTTCCTTCTTTTTTTCTTTTTTTCACTTTTCACCACCCTCCCCCTACACAATAATAACACATACTTTCAAATTTTTGAAATGTAGTGATCCTCCTGGTAGTATTTCTGAAAATACAGAAACATCTTATGAAAGAAAAGCAAGGAGGTGATCGGAGTCAAACCAGGCATTTCCTGCTAACCAGACAGACCTTTTAACTAACTAACCACACCAACGTTTGTTGCCAAAACGTTTTCCTTTACGCCCACAATGATCTGCTGGTCTATATATAGCATTGTTCTACACTAAAGGTGCACTTCTGTACAAACTCAAACAAAATGCAGATGCTGATCCAGATCAACACCATATTTAGCAATAACCAAGCTTAACATTTCCTTAACGTTTCTACGGGGCTGGAGCCAGATGTCGATAAACATTATGTAATTGTAGAGCACTCTAGATAGCCTGAAAATGCATCCCTTGTGTCCTTGAACTTCAAAAATACCCTTATTTGTACATGTAAAGTATTTTATTCTGTTTGAAGTTCTAGTATATAATTCTTTCGTTTTAAACTGTTTAAAAGGAGCTCATGTAATTTCAAGTGCTTTTATTAGTTAAAATCTAGTGTATTTGTGGATTATTCTTAGCTTTCTGTTAGGCAATTTCGTAAATAGAATTGAGAGAAAATCTGTGAGTAGCAAAATGCTTGAATCTTCTGTGCATGGGTAATTTCAAAAGCAATATAGGGATGAAAGATATTAACATTAGAACTCATAAGCATGTAATCACAAAACATCCATCCTTTTCAACTTAAACGCTAAAATATTAATGCTTAATAGAACAAAGATTTGTAAAGCTTTATTTATAAAAGAAACAAAAGTTTGTCTATAAGAAGGATGTCATACTCTAAGTTCATTTCAGAGACAGAGAAAGTGAAGGAAGGCTAAGCAAATAGTGTTGAGCCTTCTCATCGGAAGAAAAAATAAATTTTTCACATTTGAAAATGGCGTATTGTCTTGTTACCACAGGGTTGCCTTGTTGACCTTGAAAGAAAATTTTGTGATATGAAAAATTATCAGATGTTTAACATATTGAAAGTGACTTTAGAAAATCAACTTCAAATGTTGACCTATGTTTTGCACTATCTTTACGACTTATCCATCGATTATTTTCTTTTTTTGCTGGAAATACCCTATGGCAGCTATTTCGTTGCATGTCATGCTTGGTTGGGCTATGATACTGGGTTGATTGATCCAGGCTCCTTCTCCAGGTAGAAGTATTTGCTCAGCCTCAACTCAGCTTGCTGCTAAGCTTTGACGAACCCAGAGACACTGAAATCTTCTGCCCCGTGTTTCTCAGCTTGCTACTGAGCTTTGACTAACCCAGGGACACTGAAATCTTCTGGCCCTTGTTTCTTAGCTTGCTACTAAGCTTTGACGAGTCCAGAGACACTGAAATCTTCTGACCCTTGTTTCTCAGCTTGCTACTGAGGTTTGACGAACCCAGGGACACTAAAATCTTCTGGCCCTTGTTTCTTAGCTTGCTACTAAGCTTTGACGAGTCCAGAGACACTGAAATCTTCTGGCCCTTGTTTCTTAGCTTGCTACTAAGCTTTGACGAGTCCAG